>OX453272.1:27088629-27356129 GCA_949710005.1 Ricordea florida
ACATTGCTTAAGTCATTCGATCCTCGCTATCTGTGGACGTGAGTCGCTACACAGAAAACAGCGAACTGTTCGTCTGTAGAGACAAATGCTACTAGCGTTTGATAAAATTTAATCGGGCATCGGATAAGTTGAATGAGCTAAAGAAAGAAATCGAAAAAGTCTTCAAGGCAAGAGAACAGGGCAAAACACAGAGCAAAAAACTATCCAGATGAGAATGCCGACAGAGGTGCCAAAATACATCAACTTCATCACATTGAGGAAAAGCATCCAAATCGCTGCGATCTGCCGATACCACTTGTACTTCTTCGGATCGGTTGGGAAGCCGAACAATGAATTGTCAACCACTACCACAACACGTAATTGAAAAGGTGTTGAAGATTGCGTCAAAAGAAGTTACTGGCTTTTGCTCAAAATACAACCCTTCGATGTCGAGGAAAGATGAGAATAACAGTCTCGAAATGCTGCCATCTTGACATCTTGTGATGTTCCCCTTACAATTTACCAGCAATACCATTTTAAACTTCATATATATATATATATGTGTGTACAACAAATGAAGTATAAGCGAGTTGTAAAGGAAATTCACATAGGAATTGCTCAAATCCACTATTCTTCGATACGTCTCCGGCCTGTGTATTATGCTTATGCTTTTTCTTTTTCTTCTCAGGTAAGCATAATAAAAATATCCCGGGCGCGAAAAGTGAAGTCATCAATTTACAAGCTTAAGATCTCAATGCCTACAGTATTTTGTAAATTAATTCACACAGGATTTCCTATCTAAAATGTAACTTCAGAAGCGGAATTGACAAACAAAAACAAGTGTCCAATTGACCCTTAACTTGCCACTGCTGTATAACATGAGCTTCATCAATAGCCACGGCACATAACTTTCTACTGTATACATCATTGCACAACATGGTTCTCCAACGATCATTCAACAGCCACGCTCCTGGTGACCCGAAAACGATGGGATATTCTCCCTCCTCAATCCACTTTCACTATCCGTAGCCAATAGAACACGAGTTGTGATTGGACAATTTAGTCTTGGCGCGACCGCCTCAGGAATATATGAGGCATGTTGTGATTGGCTAATTCGCGGAAACAAAAACAGTTCGGGTTTGAGCAGCCGTTGGTGGGGGAGAAGCGTTGCGTGACGATCCTAATAATGGCTGCGGAGGAGACTAGTTATAATAGGATGGCATGACAATTTATCTCGTAACTCATCCATAGTTATGTATTATAACTGGTCTTTATATCTAATTAACAACCGCTATACTCGCCTCATAGTTGATGCAGTTACTTTACATATCGATGCAATATCGCATAGCTTAATTGGTGAAGAATATTCCAAAACAACATAATAGATACAAGCTGGAACAATGGTTGATGGTCGATTTCGGTCTAGTGTATGTAGCTCATCTACCCGATCGGCAAATTCAATAACCCTTTCATCTCGGGGTCGAGATCTAAATTAAGGCAGAAATTGTCAATGTAATCAGAGTATGTAGTAGCTCGCTCTTCCGAGATTTTCATAACCTACGTATCTTGGCCGAATGTTAAATAAATCGGCGATATCGTGATATATGCACGGGGCCGATCATGGACACGCAAAGCAAAATACAAGGCAGCAGCTTGCAATCCCACATCACGATTACTCCTTGGCCTAGGTAAATTATTTTCTTTCAGAGATTGGAGTAGCCGGCGATATTTATATTTGGTAGATTCAGCAATGCCTCTGGGTATGCGATTCGTCTAAAAAATGTATTCAATAATATCTAATTCAACACTTAATGCCCGTTCATCTTATGGAACTGAATTTACCATCTCGCTACGTCGCAAATCACGTTCATTCGTAGATGCATTGGGTCTAATAGCAACCTGGGTACTTAATGAACTTTGTGGCAAAATCTGGTTATGGCATCTACATAAATCCACCCCATCATCGTTATTTCTCCATTCTGGTCTATTATTTCAATTTCGTCTCTGCCTTTGGATGATTCAGTTGTCGCCTAAGATGATCTCTTGTGGTGTAGTAGTATTGTCTCGATCAGCCACTTTACTTCAGCTTTGGTCATAACCTATGCAGTACTTAATTCAAATTTCCTACTTAAACTATGCTTCAGCACCTGCAGTATACTTTAAGTGTACTTTAGGTAACTGAAGAATACCTTAAGTCTACTTAAAGTAAACTTTTAGTTTACTTTTTTAGGCAAGGATGGGAGTAATATATATCGCAAAACTAATTAATGATAAGGAACTTTGTATATTTTTCAAGCTAACTGTGGCCACAATCAAATGCTAATATTTTCCATTAATGACTTCCTGTTTTTTTCTAAAGAAAAGTCTTAAATATTAGAAGTGAACGAGGTGGTCACTAGTGTCGAGAGCCTTTTAAGAGAGTAATTTTATTTTTCTTAATAACTCAAAACCAATCAAAATTTTGATTGGCTTTAAACGGTATAATAACTTAAATGATTATATTTTATAGTAGGGCCGTATGAGTGTTAACAACGAAGGGTAGATAGGAACTTTGCTTTTGAGTGCTCAGAGAATTTTTCCACGGAAGCTATTCAATGATAAATAATATTTTTAACACGAGGGAATGAAAATCCTACATTCAAGAGAAAATGAAATTTCTTTTTTTATTGAGTCTTTTGTATATATTTTTTTCACAAACAACTGGAAACAATTTTAAACTTATGCACCTAACAAAATAACAAGCAAGGACATAAATAATAACTCATTCTGCTCCCCGGTGTAGTATTGCATTATTATTGTTTTTTGTGACTATAATGGTTATAAAATAAATCCTCTTAAGTGAAAATTCGTATGGTGAATAACATAGTCTCTGTATAACAAATAATGGATTTAACTTAAAAGAAAAACTTAGGGGTCTAAAAATCTTTCCAATAATCGTCCTGGCTCTAAGCAGAGGCCAGTTACTCTTTCTGTCAGAATTTGTTTAACAACTTATGATGTTTTATTTTATAGTACTCAAAAGACATCAAACCCGGTATGAGCTGCTAATTGACTTTATAGAATGGTTATGCGTTGATTATGGTAAGTCGTACCAATGGGCTGTTCTCTTTAAAGGTTCGTATCATATTAAACGTCTTACCTGTTGGATGCATAGTTGATTCAGAGGCTGATGAAAAATTCATATCTGTTTTTAATAAAAAAAGTACAAAAAGTATGTTACAGATTAATAACATCTTGATTCCATTAAATTTAAAATAAACAAAACCTATGATTTAACTAATTTATCTCGCAAAAAAACATTACCACAAGCCTTTTCAATGGTCCTATTGACTAACAATACGGAATAGTGCAAGAGCTGCCCATCTCCCATTCAAATGCTAAGATTTCTATCAGTGTAAGCTTTTCTGAACGTCTGGTTCCAAACAGTTACTACTATATTAGGAGCCCACCTCTGAAAACGCATAAGAATCAATGTAATTGATGAATCATTTTATGTTACAAAAACGTTGTTACTGCAAGTCCGTTTAACTGTCTTATATTACAATTTTAAGGAACTTTGCACAATATAATATACAGTTGACCTTTTAGATTGGAAAAACTATATACGGGAGAAACTAAAGTTTGTAATGCCAAAATTTTTTGCGATCATTCTTATATATTCATTGCAAGGGTGCTGCATGTAGGAACAAGTCTTTGAAGTTTCCTAAATGCCCTATGCTTTCAATCATGATTTTCCGCATTAACTATAGGGACAAACGACTACACTAACATGATTGCCACAGGTCAGAAAATGATAAGGAAAAAAAATTCTTCAGGGTCAGTGAAAAGTCGGGGAATTTCAAATCAAGTAGGGGAAAGCTTAAGTCTTTGAGAGAAGTCAGGGAAAAGTGAAATTTAAGACTACTAATTTATTTCTAGCCAAATTAAGGAATAGTTTGGTGTGGTGAAAAAAATGTGACATGACATGTGTTGGATTGGTAGAATTAAATGACTGATTACCTGATTTTGGGTATCCAAGAAAATCAATTCTTTTTCCATGACTTTGTTATCTTAAGAAACTTTATAATATATAGCTACGTTCTTACGCGCGCTCTAATTGGTCAAAAAACCTGTTTTATCAGAGTATAAAACATAGAAAAAGCGTGTTTTATTGTTATTCGCCACATTACCTCTACTCAACAATTCTGTAAGAGACGGGAAAAAACATGGAAAACTGAAAATAATAAGACAAATAAAGAAGAAGAAGCGAATACAGTCGAGAAGTTGGTATTCAATGGCGTCGGTTTGTCGACCTGTGTGCTTTGTTGTTTCTACTCGCGGCGTGTAAAATCTATATCATAAAGCAAATAAAGAAGCCTAAGCTGTGTATTACACTGTGATTAAAACACTCCGGGCATTTGAGAACACTCGAGAAATGTGGAAAACACTCGCTTGCGGCTCGTGTTTTCACATTTCACTCGTGTTCTCAAATGCCCGTCGTGTTTTATCACAGTGTAGTACACGGCTTAGGCTTCTTTATTTGTTAAATAAATCCATGTACACTGTATGAGAATTTCTGAAAGGATATTAAATAAATGGGTGGAGAGGTAGGCTGTGAGAAGATGAACAAAAACTAATTTTTGACTTTTCTAAATTTAAATTTGTCAGGGAAACGTCAGGGAATTTGAAGATCCTGTGGCTGTGGCAACCATGACTAGATTCTAAGCCTAAAAGAAGAATTGGTACTGTTCATTGTTGAATAATTTTTACCACCTCTGACACAAACCCTATTCAGAAGAAAACTGTATTGCTTGTAGTAGCAGAGGCACCTTTTCTCAGATTAGGACAAACACACCCACCCCATAACAATATATTATGTTAAACATAAAAACATAACAAAAATAATATTAATACCAATAATTATAACAATAATAATAATAATAACAAGACAATAATAATAATCATAATAAATAACAGAAGTGAGAAAATACAAAAAGTGATAATAATATAACAGTAAGTAAATACATAAATTGGGGTCTTATTTCTCGGGAAAAACCATTATGAGTTCTTTAAAAACTAGCTTCGCGAGGTTTTGCGGGAGTCGTGTTTCTAGTAAATAACGTAATCGCAAGCAATATTTTGTATAATAACTGAAATAAATACATTAAGTTAGCAGCACTTATATGGTCCTGGTGTTATGAGGTATTAGAGAACGAAAAGTAGATAGGAGCCTTATTTTTGAAAGGAGATAATTTTTAAAACGAGAAAATTTTAGACGTTATGCAACTAACAACATCACTAGCAAGGACGTAAAAAACAAGCCGTTCCACTCCAGAGTGTAGTTTTGCATAGCTTTTTCTGAGAGGTGTATTCTCCAATAAAACACTTGCGACTATAATTGTGATAAAATGTATGTTCATATGTAAGAATCATTATGGTGAATAAAATGTACTGTGAAATAATGATGTGGTTAGCATAGTTTCCGTATAATGAATAACGGATTTAAGTTGGTAGCCAAAAATCTTTAATTTGTCTTCTTTGGCTCCTTACAAGGGGCAACTCTTCCTGCTGTATTTTGTTTAACTACTTGGTAGGTTTCATGTTTTCTTAAACAATGTTATTAAACCTTCAGTAGCCAATATACAGCTACAAAAACAAGTACTTACAATGTAAAAATAATAGTAGATATAGATTTCTGGTTACTCCAAACCCTGGAAATAGTGGCTAATTGAGGTGAAGTCTATGAGGGAGATATTGCAACAATATCAAAGTGGCTCCCTTGGATCAAAGTGGATTAGCGATGGATACCCAAAAAGTGGATTAGAGGGGAATCAAACCAAACTGGATAGCGATGAATCACGGAAAACTGGATAGCAATGGATTGAACGAAAGCGGATTTGCGCGGGAAAACCGAAAAATGGCTAGTAATGGATAACTGAAAACTGGTATCGCGGGGTATAGGGCAAACGTGGATCAGCGATTGAATAATAGAAAGGGGGCATTCAATTTACTACTATACCAAAACCTACCACCAATATACTACGACACCAAACCCTACAACAAATATAGTACTACTATTTGATACTAAATTTTCATACTTAAAATGATAAGCTTTATGCAATGGTTTACAGCAAAATGGGAAAATACCTGGACGCACTGCAAGAAGCATATATTCTAACTCTATTAATCTTTTTTTTTTGGATAACGAGAAAATATCTTCAAACTTTAAAATATTTATTGAAAAAGTTATTATTGTAATTTTCAAAGATAATAGAAAATATAGAGCATAAAAACAAAGCTATTGATGAAGTATATTTTGAATCGCTCAGCCTACTATTACGAACTCCAATGCCAACTGCAAAGCCAACTCCACCGTCAACGCCATCACCAACTTCACCGTCAACGCCACCGCCAACGCCACCGCAAACGCCACCGCCAACTCCACATTCAACTCAATCAGCAGCTAATCAGTACTAAAAAGCGTAACCTGTTTTCGGGATGTCAGAACGGGTAAACCAGTCGTAACTTGTTTTAGCTGTCGAATCTCTAAAAATAAACCTAAAGCCATCAGTTTTAAACCCGAAGAATTATCATGGCATCTTCGAAAAAAATTACTCATTTAAAATTTTAAATTTGAGACCACAACTCAAAACCTTAATAAGTTATTAACACAATTATTTGATAAAGACTTCAACAGTTATTAGTTCATGATTCCAACCGACTTCAACAGTTATTAATTAACGTTACCAACTTACTTCAAGAGTTATTTGATAATGATACCAAATGACTTCAACAGTTATTAGATCATGGTACCAAATGACTGCCAAATGACAGTTATTATTGAATGCTACCAACAAGGAAAAAACAACTATATATTTACCAATTCTTAATTTCCGCAATTTAAAAATTGAACTACAGAAATGAAATAACGACATTGTCTAAAATTTATTACAGTACTCAGGGCTACTGGAAAGGTTATTTCGCTATCCATAAATTAGCAGATGCAGCAAAAGTAACCGATGAAGCAGCTCGAAAATGAATACAGAAACAAGCCATTTGGCAAATCTATCTTACGTCACCTAAACATATTCCGAGACCTTATTACGTAATTGATAAACCAAATAAAGTTCATCATGCTGAACTTCTATTTCTTTATTTTTGGTGCGGTTTTGCGGTAATTTTCATTTTAACTCGCGGTATTGCGGTTTCAAGACACTCAGCGGTTTGCGGTTATTGCAACATTTAAGTCGCGGTTTTCGGTAAAAAAAGATATCTGCGGTGGTAACACTCTTTAGAACGGTCGGCAGGCGGTCGGCATCCAGTTTTTTTGCAAGCGCGAGCCAAGTATTTTGTTTTACAACTCATCAGGGTTCATTATATCAGCTTACAGTTTAACTCTGTAGTTTGCAATCACAGCCTTTTCCAGTTAATAGGTAATGTGACTAAAACCGCTTTGGTCGTTTTGGCCATAGTTAGTTTGTTTTGGCCAATAATGCTTCGACTTCGTGAAATTGCATGCCGGATCTTAGCTCGTACAGCTGTACAGCCTCGTATTCTCGTTCCTTTGATTATTTAATGCGCGACGATGGCAACTGAGGTCGTCGAGGTCGTAAAGGGTCGTCCAAGGTAATCAGTCACCCAATGCAACACGTACAGGATCAGTGACAGAGTTTTTCAAAGTCGAGGGAGATATCAGTACTCGTTCAAGTATATGACCCACATACTTGTCATTTGGTTAGTAGTAAATATAGTATCATAGTGTAGTACAATATACCGTGAGCGCTATAATAGTATGTTTAATATTAACGTACAATGTTATCAGGATGTATCACAAGACTTGCTGACGTCAGCTTTTATATTGTGGCTTCCACGTACGTGCGGTTTCAATATTCCGGAAAAAATCCGATGCGGTTTGCGGTTTTTCGGCGAATTTCTGTGCGGTTTTAATTTGCGGTTCTCGGACCCCCCTTACGTCACCCTCAGAGCTAGTGCTGTTAATGAATCTACCAAATACCCCACCTGTTGAAGAGGTAGTAATCGAGGAGCTTGTTGATAAATTTAATTCAGTTGTTAAAAAAGAAAAACAATTATCATATGACAAGTAATATTCCATTGAGCCAACCTTTAAAAAAATTAATAACATCGATGTATGTCATCATTTCATATTGCAGATTTGAATTCAAGGCAATTAAGATTAAACGGTTAAAAGCCCCTTATTAGATCATGATATTTTGATTACTTAAAGCTGTTCTGATCTACTGGTTCCTAAAGGGTACTAATATATTAAGAGCTACTGCTGGTAATTAATCTACCAAATATCTCACCTGTTGAAGAGGTATTAATCGAGGAGCCTGTTGGGAAATTTAATTTAGTTGGTATAAATGAAAAACAATTATCATATGACAAGTAATATTCCATCTAGCCCACCTCTAAAAAAAATGAATAAAGTCGATGCATGTCACCATTTTATGTTGCAGATTTTAATTCAAGACAATTAAAATTAAACGGTTTAAGGCCTCTTATTAGATCATAATATTTTTAATACTTAAAGCTGCTGTGATCTACTGGTTCCTGAAGTGTACTACTATATTAAGAGCTAGTGCTGTTAATGAATCTACCAAATACCTCACCTGTTGAAGACGTAGTAATCGAAGAGCCTGTTAATAAATTTAAATTTAGTTGGTAAAAAGGAAAAACAATTATCATATGACAAGCAATATTTCATCAAGCCCAGCTCTAAAAAAATCAATAAAGTAGAGAGTAATAAAAATGCGGTTCTGGGACACAGGAATTTAATCAAGGATTTTTAGGTTATAATTTTAGGTTAAACTAAAAAAATAGATCAGAGATTTAATCAGAAAATATTTTACCGATTAAGTTTTGTGAGGCTGCCAATGCTAGCACACACCAGTGGAATACTAAGCAGTAATAAAAGAAAATTTCTAGGACACAGGAATTTAATCAAGGATTTTATCAGAGATTTATATAGTATTTATTGGATAATATTTATATGTCTCAAAAGTATTACCAAAAATTTAACAGAAATTTATACAAGACTATTTCTAGGACACAGGTATAAAAAATTGATTTAAAGATAAGTAATATTTAACAAAGTTTAAATGGAACAATTAAGAGATTTAAGCGTAAAACAATTAAGCTCGCTACTTTCATGGTATAGAATTCAAGGCAGATCAAGAATGACTAATAAAGAAGATAAAATACAAGCATTGAATAATATACCTGAAATAATTAATAATGTACAACAAATTGTTGATAATAGGCGAGAAATTTTTAGAGAGATAAATAATATGCCGAGGTTAAGAGCAAATAGGCCTCGACCTCCTCTTCCAATTCCGAATATTGAACCACCACCAATGAGACCAAGAAACCAACCAAATTTACCACCTTTAACTATTCCTCAACCAATGCCCGGCACACCACCCGGAACACCAGATATATTTAGACCTGGAACTCCACCAGGCACACCTCCTCCAAATCAACCTACAATAAATAAACCTAAACCAAAACGACCCCCGCCACCTAAACCAACACGTCCACCACCCCCCATTCCAATAAAATCACCAATAAAACAAGATTCGATTAAAAATACAAAACAAACTCCTTTTTTAGGAAATGTATTAAACAAGTTTTGGGGTTTTATAAAACCATACATTCCTGAAAAAGTAAAAAATAAAACAGAAGAATTAGCTAAAAATTTTATAGAAAGATATAAAAAAGTAAATAAACCCAAAGAAATAAAACCACCCCCTAAAAGAGATTATGAGAAGGAAGGTGCAAGACCAAAAATAAAAAAGGGTAAAAGTGTTAAAAAAGATGAACAAGAAAATGAGGAGGATTTCATACCAAAAGAGCAAAAGAAAGAATTTAAAAATGGGTATTTGAAAAATTATACCATAGGTGGGAGAAAAGGGTATGATATTGATGAATTTAAGAAAAAAATAAAACAAAAGGTTATAGATATTATTAATAAGGAAAAGAAACCAATCAAAGCTAAATTTATATTAACATGTAAGTTAGTAAAATTATCTCTACTCAATCAAATTGAAGAAGAAACCGAAAAATACTTTCAATCTTCACCAAGAATAATTACTGAAGCAAGTAATTTATCAGAATTATATGATGATATTATTAAAAATATACTTAATGATCTTGAAAATTTTCTAAATAATGGTTATAACTTTGTATTCGATTCTGTGGTGCGTTTTGATATTGGAATAACACCTTATTCAGTTACTTCTGGAAGTTCATATATACCAACACCAAAAAGATTAGATGCAAAAAAAGCCACTATTAACATACAGAATAAGTGTGAAGAATGTGGGCAACTTACATTAACAGAGGCAGCGTTCCCAAGAAAAAACCATAGAGAAAGAGTAAATAATGAATTGTTGGAAAATTGTAAAAAATTGGACTTTTCTGGTATTGAAGGATCAATGTCATTGAAAGATTTTAACAAGTTTGAAAAACAAAATACATATCCAGTCAATGTATTGAAATATGATGAAGAAGATGATAAAATATATCCGGTAAGATTAAGTAGTAAATGTTATTGCAAGAAAGAAGAAAAATGTAAGAATTGTGGTTGTATGAAAAAAGATTGCAAGAAAAAACATAAATGCAAGAAAAAAGGTTGTATAAAACATGAGTGTGAAGAATGTGGTTGTAATAAATGTGATTGTAATAATTATGAATGTAAGTTATGTGATTGTAAAGTTATAACATTAATTTTAATAAATAATGGTGAAAAAACCCATTATATTTTAGTAAAAAATGTTAGCAGGCTTTTATCATCTGAAATTGATAATAATAAACACAAAAAACATTTCTGTATTAGATGTTTCAACTCATTTTATGATGAAAGGATTTTACAAGAACATAAAGAATATTGTGATTCACATGGTGAAGTTAAAATAAAAATGCCTAAGAATGAAGATGGCAGCCCAAAATTTATTTACTTTAAAAATTTTAAAAATAAAATGCGATTACCTTTTGTTATTTATGTAGATTTTGAAAGCTGCCTAATACCAATACAATCTTGTTCACCAAACAAAATTAAAAGTTTTACTAAAAATTATCAAATGCATAAAGCATCAGGATTCTGCTATTATATCAAATGTTTTGATGAAAGTATATTACCTAATGATTTTAAAAAGCTTGTGACATATACCGCAAAATCTGACGATGAGGATGTTGCACAGATATTTACAGAATATTTAGAAAGAGATGTTAGGAAAATTTTTATGTTAATAGAAGAAAGAAAGAAGAAGTTTGAATTTTATAATAAGAAGAATATGTCTGAAATGGATAAAAAAGATTATGAAAATTCAACTAATTGCCATATATGCGATAAAAAATTGTTAGAAGATAAGGTAATAGATCATTGTCATCTTACTGGGAAATACAGAGGGGCGGCGCATAATAACTGCAACTTAAAATATGTGATTCCTAAATTTATTCCAGTAATAATTCACAATCTTTCAGGGTATGATTCGCATTTATTTATTAAGAATCTTGGTAAAACAAAGGGTAAAATTGATTGCTTAGCCAGCACCGAGGAAAAGTATATTAGTTTCTCAAAGAAAATTTTACTTAATTATGATTGTGCAAGCAGAGTGGATGAAGATGAAGATGGAAAAACAAAACCTATTATTAGAACAATAAGATTCATCGATTCTTATAAATTTATGCAAAGTTCTCTTAGCGGATTAGTTGACAATCTTACCAAATGTGGAAATTGTGAATCATGTAAGCCAGGAAAATGTTTGAAAAGATACATAAAAGATGGAAAGATTATTAACTTTAATGGTGTTGGTAATTGCGATCAATGTAAGAATTGCAAGTTGGTAGGAAGTATGTGTTTTTCTCCAATAGATAAAAATATGTTAGAAACTAAAAAACATTTCTCAGGAGAAAAGTTAAAACTATTGTTGAGAAAAGGTGTATTTCCTTATGATTATTTTGATCGCATTGATAAACTTAATGAAAAAGAAATTCCCACAAAGGAAGCATTTAAATCAATTCTTAATAATCAAGATATTTCAGATGAGGATTATGAACATGCTAAAAATGTATGGGCAACATTTGATATGAAAACAATGAGAGACTATCACGACTTATATCTAAAAACAGATGTATTGCAGTTAGTTGATGTATTTGAGAACTTTAGAGATGTATGTATGAAGAATTATGATTTAGATCCTGCTCGCTATTTTACATCACCTGGACTGTCTTGGGATGCAATGTTAAAATTAACTAAAGTTAGTTTGGAATTGTTTACTGATGTTAATATGTTACTTTTTATTGAGAGAGGGATTAGAGGCGGAACATCTCAAATATCAAAAAGATACGCTAAAGCTAATAACCCTTATATGGTGGATTTTGAAATAAATAAACTTATAAGTTATATTATTTATCTCGACGCAAATAACTTATATGGAGCCGCGATGAGCAAGAAATTACCTAAATGCGGTTTTAAATGGATTCCAAATGAAGAGCTTGAAAATTGGAGGGATATACCCTGCATACTCGAAGTTAATTTGGAATACCCAAAAAATCTTCATGATGATCATAAAGATCTGCCTTTAGCTCCAGAAAAACTTAAGGTTAATAAAGTTATGAAATTAATACCAAACCAATTAAATAAGGAAAGATATGTAGTACACCATGAAACGCTAAAATTTTATGAAAGTAAGGGATTAAAAATAATAAAGATTCATAAGGGAATTAAATTTAAAGAGTCTGAGTGGTTGAAAACATATATTGATTTAAATACTAAATTGAGAGCACAAGCTAAAAACGACTTTGAAAAAGATTTTTTTAAACTTATGAATAACGCCGTATTTGGTAAAACAATGGAAAATCTTAGAAAAAGAATAGATGTTAGATTAGTTAATAATATAGAATCGGCTAAAAAATTAATAAGAAAACCAAACTTTAATCATTTTACTATTTTTTCTGAAGATCTAGCTGCTATAAATATGAAGAAAACAGAAATAATATTTAATAAACCAATTTATGTGGGTTTTTCCATTTTAGATTTAAGTAAGAAAATAATGTATGATTTTCATTATAATTATATTAAAGAGAAATATGGAGAAAAAGCTGAATTACTTATGACAGATACTGATAGTCTTGTATATAATATAGAAACTCCAGATTTCTACAAAGACATTTGTCCAGATGTTAGAGAAAAGTTTGACACGAGCAATTACATTAAAGATCATCCATCAGGAATTGAGGTGGGTGTAAACAAAAAAGTAATTGGAATGTTTAAAGATGAGTTTGGTGGAAGTATAATCACAGAGTTTGTGGGTTTGGGCGCTAAACAATATGCTGTATTAATGGATAATGGTAAAGAGATAAAGAAGAATAAAGGAACAAAGAAAATAGTTGTTAAGAAAACAATAAGTTTTAATGATTTTAAAAATTGTTTGGATACCAGAAAACCGCAAATGAGATTACAAAATTTAATTGGTTCAAAACTACATAATATTTACACAAAAACCGTTAATAAAAAAGCTCTATCAGCTGACGATGATAAGAGAATAATTTGCAAAGATGGGGTAAATACTCTTCCATATGGACATTATCTTGTCAAAACAGAATCTGGCGGTAATTGTGTATCATAAGGAACAACCTGTAATTCTTCACGCACAAATCCTCGCCGCGGACCATCTTGTAAATAATATAAAACCGGCTGATTAGGTGAAATCAAACTTCTTGAAATATTATAAATTTTTATACTCCAAATAGGATCTGTGGCGCGTCTTTTTTCTCCACCCTCAAGTTCACCGGGAGATAATAAATATCTAACTTTAACACTAGGAGGTAATCTAACCTCATCAAACCCAACAACTCGATGATATCTTTTGGTTTCAATATCAACCTCTTTCATTTTTATAGCATCATCTGGCTCTTTACCGGTTAATCTAGTTGGTGTATTATTCAAAGTTTTTAAAATATCCGGTAATCTTTTCACCCACACCCGCGAACGTTCATAACTTGCCATTTCCTGTGCATATTGATGACTAAATATTCTTTCTCCTAATATTCTATTTGCATTTTCTACAAATGCTTGAGCTCTATGATTACCAGCTTCACTTCTTTGTATTTTAACATTATGGTAATTCATAAGTTTTGTAACCTCACCCATAAGTTCTTTCCCTGGATCAACCATTAATGTTTTAGGGTATTTCAATCTTCTAGAATATATTTTTTTAAAAGCTTCTGATATCTCTCGACTTTCTTTTGAGGTTAATGGTTCTGCATCTTTATATCTTGAGGCAACATCAACCACAACTAATGCATATTTATATGTTTTTCTTCCAACTCTATCATGCGGTAAAAATAATAAATCTGCTTGGTGAATCTGATTTGGTTTATCCACCGTCCAGTGTGGTCTGGGTATATATTTGGGTGCTGGAAGATATATTTGCCATATTGCTTGTTTCTGTAACCATTGTTTCGCTTCATCTTCACTTACTTTTGCTTTTTCTGCTAATTTATTAATTGCGGAATATCCTTTCCAATACCCTTCAGTTGAATAATATATTTTCGATAAGGTAGAACTCATTTAAAGATTAGTCAAAGTATCTTATAAATTACAATGACGTCAGAAAAAAATAACCCAAACAGGGTTCCTAAAGAACCGTTTGGTTTGAAAACGGAAACAAAACTAAATAGAGTTACTCTATATAAATCTTACGCCAACCCCGGAGAAACATTATATATTAATATACCAAAACTTTCCGAGAATTTAGTGATTGTTCCTGGTAGTGTATATCTAATATTTGACTTGGATGTTAGTGGTCATGCTAATAACACAGTTGTGAATAATGTGGGAAGTAATCTTGTATCTAGACTTAGGGTTCTTTTTGGTGGTGTAGAATTACAGGATACACAAAGATATGACCTATTTAAAACATATCATGATTTATTTTTAACAAATGAGGATCGTGAGGATAGATTAGAGCATGGAATTTCTTCCGAAAACATGAGAAAGCTCAGAACAAAAGCTGGGGATGCAAAAACACAAGATGCAAAGGAGGTGGCTCTTGCATTAGTACATAATACAAAGTATTGCATACCACTAAACCATCCCATTCTAAACGATCACGGAGTTTTCTACCCAAAAGCACTTGGTAATCATCTAATATTTGAGATTACACTTGCTCCAATTAATAATATTGTTGTTTATTCTGACACAACCAAAACACCAACATATTCAATCAAAAACCTTGAGTTAGAATATTCTACCATTTCAAGTGAATACTTGGCTCGCGAGGCTCAGGCGGCTTATCAGATTGGCAAAGGATTCTTTTATGAAAATGTCACTCTACATGAAACTTTTACATTTTCCATAGGCGGAGATGGTGTTATAAATCGACATATTAATCTGCCTAGAAGATCAATGACGGGGGTATTATTTTTGTTTAAATTACCAACCGTGGCAGGAGCACGTGACTCTGAAAATTTTTACAACCCCGGTATAACCTCAATTAATATAGATGTTGATGGGATGCCAAATCGTTTATACTCAAATGGTATGATGCCAAAAGATCTATGGAAGTCGGTAAAGAAAAGATTTGGAAAAGAAATTGGTTCCTCACGAGGATCGGTAAAGGAAAAGGATTTTTATAATGATAAGTTTGCTTTGTGGGTTGACCTGAGAACCCAACCGGATAATAACATTCATGGTGGAGGTCTAGCCTTAAACAATGCACAAGATGGTGTAAAACTAACAATCAAAAGAAAACAAAGCGGATCTGGTACTATAACCTGTTATATGTTTGTTGTGGCTGATGCAATGATGGAGATTATTAATTCAGTTTTACGCTCCATTAAATACTAAACGAATAAAGAAACTTAAAAACCTTTAGTTATTATACAAATTATGGAAGAATTGAGAGATAAAATCCCTTTTCATTGTATTATAACCGGACCTACAAATTGTGGGAAAACAAAGTACATTGTAAATCAACTCCGAGGTTCATTTCGAAAAGTTTTTGAATACATTGTTTTAATTTGTCCGACATATTTTAAAAATAAAACATATCATAATTTTGCTCGTGGAGATAAGAGGTTCTTTGTATTATCGCCTGATGCTAGTAATGTAGATGAGATTAATAGCTTGTTAAATGATTGTCAAACTTTATTCTCCGGAACAAATACACTAATAATTTTAGATGATTGTGCTGTATCTAATGATCTTAAGAAAAGATCGAACAAGTTTATAGATTTAGCATTTTCTGGAAGGCATCATGGATTATCAATGTGGGTTCTAACTCAACAATTAACATCAATAGCAAAACCATTCCGGGAAAATGTAGCCTGCGTTGTTACTTTCCATAATCCATCGCAGAAAGGTATGAAAATGTTTTTCGAAGATTATGGTGGGGATTTGGATTATGAATTAGTTAAAAAGTTTGTTCAACTCTTGAAAACTGAAAAATATTCTAAGCTATGTTTGAGTTTGCGTTATCCATTTAATTACTATTTGGAGATCCCTGAAGTGATTTCAGCGTAGCTGGCTGACAAAGTCGATTTAAAAATAATACATTTATTAAGACAAAGATGACAAACGTTGAAGATTATATTAAAGAAGAAAAGACTAACCAGCCTAAGGTAGGGCAGGTAAAAGATAATGAACTTCCGAAGGTGGTAGACTATGCAGAAATTGAAGTAAAACAAGAATCACTAGCCATTCTCGCTACACTTGGTACAACAAAGGAATATTTAGGGGTTGATATGAGTCTGGGCGATGTAAAAAAATTATCAGTAAAAGATATTGAAAAATATTTTAATCGCTATCAAGCAGTAATAGGTAAGAAAATTAGTGGAGGAGTAGTTGATTCATCCCTTCAATTAATTTCTAAAATTATTTCTTACATGGTTCCTGTGGATGATATTGATGCGCTTTGTAATGATTTGAAGAATGATGATTTAGTTAATCGTGAACTTACAAACATTGTAGGTCTCTTAGCATTAAAAGCAGGAAGACTGGCAGCGCTTGCTAGCGGGTTATTCCAGGTTGCTAAACATGTTAAAATAGGTAAAATACAACAAGTTACAAGTGAAAAATCAGGTAATTCTAACATAACTGAGCAAGATACTAAGCAAAACTATGAAGGTGTTGATACTGTTTACTAAGCAGGTCTAAAGACTTATTTAAGATATCTAAATAATAATGTCTGAACAAGTTGAACAAATTACTGCTGATCCCACACCAGAAAATAAAGGTTCTAAAAAGAGGGAGAAAGATCCTAAAAAAGTAGCAGCTGGAAAGAAATTAGCCGAATATAATAAAAAAGCAAAAGAAGCATTAGCTAGGGAAATGAAAAATGAAGAAGAAGCGAGTGAATATAAATCATGGATTCCTGAGTTATCATTTACTACTGTTTTATCCATTGTTGGATTGGGTTTTACAGCGTTTGATCTTTTCATGAGATATCGAGAAAAAGCTAGAGATGGCTACATTGAATATTCTAATAGGATACCTGATTTATCACAAGTCCCACAAATACCTCAACCTAAAAAAATTCCATTGTCTCTAACTCCAAAATCTTTGGGAATGGAATAAGTACTGACCGAAGGGAAGAATATAAAGTCATCTAAAGATTTCTTACTGATGAGTAAAAAAAATAATGTCAAACGAAAACAAACTTGTGAAAACTGTTACTGATTCTGCGGTTCTTATCGGATTAGCAGCCGGTGTTGGTTATGTAGCCAAAAAGATGATGAAAGAATCATTTATGAACGACCCATCCTCAAGTATTACAAATTATGCAAAATGGGTTGCTGTATTATCCGGAAGTATGTATCTTAAAACATATTTAGAGGATCAGAAGATTTTACCAAAATAATGGCATTAGCATCAATAGCAATGATGGTTGGAGGAGCTGTTTTAAATTCAACGGCATTTGTTGGTGGATCATATCTAGCAAAACATTTATCGGGACATAATGTGGATACAGAAAAAATACGTCACGATAAAGCAATGGAAAAATATCAAAGAGATTACGCGGAATATCAAGAAAAAAGACAAAAAATGCTTGATTGGAAAATGAAGAAAAAAAATGAAAAATATCAAACGTCAAAAAATATTTCAAAAACAAATGAAGCTTTTGAATTATATAGTCAATTCCATGAGCCAAAATTCTCAGATTATTATAAACCAAGCGATAATCAAAAGACGGGGGAAATGTTATATGTGGGTGGTGGTATGTTAGCTCTTGGTTACACAGTTAGTAAATTTTTATAGTTAGTTTGCTTTGCATGTTTAAAGATTTCTTACTGATGAGTAAAAAATCATGGAAGAAGATATACCATTAGAAGATTTACCAAAAGATGATGATAATGATTATAATGATGATACAATCACATCCACATCTATTGATAGAGATTATGCTGGTTATGATGAAGAAAGTAGCCGGGCTGAATGGGATATACCATCTGAAAGAAGGAATATAAGTGATGTTTTAAGACAAAGAGATGAGGAATATGATAGAAGACGAGAAGCAGGTCAAGAACTCAAACGTTATTTACCAGACTTCAATCCTGATGATGCGTCATTTAATGTTGAATTTGAAGAAGATGGAAGTATAACTGGAAAATTTAGTAATAATCCAAGAGCAGCAAAACATATAATACTTGATAAAGATAAAAATCTTAAGCTTGAAGATTTACCAAAAACAATGAGAAAAGCTCTAGGCGTTGATTATGAAACAATGCTTGAAAAATATAATAATACCGCGTCAGAATTGAAAAAAGCTAATGAAGAAATTAAGGAATTAGATAGTGCATTACAAGGATTGAAAGCAACCACAGAAGTATATCCACAAGAGATTAGCCGATATGAAGAAAAAGAAAGAAGACTTGTTTTAGTAATTGAAAGTCAAAAAGCAGAAAAAGAAAATATGGAAAGAGATGCTTCTGAAGGTAAAAGACTTTTTGATCAAACCGCTAAACAGAATATAGAGTTAAAAATACAAGCAGAAAAACTTTTGGATGAAGTAAAATTATACAAAGAAGAAATAGATAAATACAAGAAGGATAAATCCAATTCATCAAAGTTAGAACAAAGCAAAAAACGATTACAAACTGAGATTGATAAATTAAGAGAGCAAAATAGAAATAAAATAATTTCAAACGAAGAACAATTATCAGCTATAGATGGTAGAAAAGAAGAAATACTTAAAAATTTACCATTACGAGAGCGAATAAAGTACATATTCAAAAAGTATGGTTTTACAGTTTTTGCTGTTGTAAGTGCAGTAGGTATAATAATTGGTGTTATCGTTTCTAATCTTTCTAAAGGTTTATCAACATTAGGTAGGGGAGTTGGTAATGGTTTGAAAACTATAGGTAAAAAACTTGGAGAAATATTACCGGGAATGGTTGGTGCAATAGTTAGCTTTCTATTCAAAACAGCGGGTCAGGTTATTGGATTTTTAGGTGAAAATGCTTGGCTTTTGATATTAGCTGTGGTTCTATATTTTGTGGAACAATTTAAAAAGAAGAGAAAGTAGATTAAAAATGCTTCATAAATGCGAGGAGGAAATAATTTTTTTATCCATCACAATGCTAACTACAGAAACAACAATTTATCTCGAACCAGCATTATATAATGTAAAAGAAGTACAAATTCTAGATTTTTCTGGAACTAATGCGACAAATGATAATCCTTTATACTTAATGAGTGATATTATTGAACCAAAGTCTTCATATTACAATCGTATTCCAAGCGGTGGAAATGTAGAAATCCGTCCTTCACAATTACTAGCTTCTATTCCCTCCAAAAAGTACCCAATTTTAAGAATTACACAAACCAAAAATCCATTGAACAACTTTAAATTATGGATTCTAGATAAAAATGGAACAAAAATAATTTCTAATACAGTTCGTATTCGTATCAATTTAAAGATAACATGCTGAGTAGTAAAAAATGGATAACTATAATGGAATTTATCCCGTATTACCAAATAATGGAGAACATGATCCGTGGTTGAATTTCAGATTACAAAAATCAAGCGAAGTAGTACAAAATCTTGAAAAAGAAATTAAACATTATGAAGAAGTAAGAAAAAAATATAATAGAGCTAGAACAATATTTACAAAAATAAGTGTTGGAAGTGGAACTATTTCTATTATTTTATCAGCCTGCGGTTTGAGTACATCTCTTACTGGATTTGGTGCTGTTGTTGGAATTCCCTTAGGAGTAGTTGGAGGAATTTTTGGAGCTTTATCCGTTGGATTTGGAATTGGATCAAAAAGTCTTTCAAATAAAGTTAGTAAACATGAAAGAACTTTATCAACTGCGCAATCAAAATTAAACACCATTAATGATTTAGTTTCAAAAGCTTTGAAAGATAATGTTATATCCGATCAAGAATTTACTATAATTTTAAAGGAATCTGAAATGTTTCAAAAACTAAAACAAGAAATACGACAAAGATTTAGAAAATATTCAGAAAAAAACTTCAACATGTCAATTATAAGGAAGAAAGTTCGAGAAGATCTTTTAAAAGAACTTACAGAAGGGAGAGGACATTAAAACTTGTATATGAAAAAACTGAAGTTGGTTGTAATTGTTTTGCGTTGATTAGAAAAGAAATTAATTAACTTTACATCTTATTCTTGATCCGACAAAGTCGGTCTAAAGGTCAGATTATTTGAAACACAAAGAATAAGATGTTATTAGATGATTTCAAAAATCGATATCCAAATGTTAACCTTGATAAATTTACATTTATTAATGATTCATTTGGAGGATATAATAAATGGAAAGTTAACGGAACAGTAATAATGTCAAATGATGATCCTTCTGGGAAAACCTGGACTGAAAATCTCTCTAATAATTTGAAAAAGCTATTATGGAAAGATTTGGGTTTAGAAAATAAGGTTAAGGTTAGTTCATTTCCAAAAAGTTTATCATTTACGAATAAAACATATCCAATACCCGGTGTTAATTTTAATGAATTTGCTCCTGATTTAACGAAAATGCTAATGTTTCTTGAAATATATGTTTCGGAAAATGATAACTTCACTGCTCCTATGAAAAATTTATTTAAATCCCAAACTGTGGGACTTTATAGTGGAAAAGAAGCTAGAGCTTGGTTAAATAAACCAAACATTAGTCACTGGCCTCAACAATTGAATATGGCAGTTTGGTGCGCTACATCAGGTTGCGGTGTAAGTTTAATTGAAAGTTTAAATTATCCAAAGGTTATTAGTAGTTTTATAAAGTTTCACGTTATTTTTACAATAAGGAGAATATTGTTTGAAATGGGATTACCTTTACCGGATGAAAAAACTTTTTCTTTAAAAAATAATCCATACAACAAAAATGCTTATAATCGCTTGTGCGCGGAATTTGGTTTGAGCAATAATCAAGATTTTAAGGGATTAAATAAACCTTTGGCTGACTTTAGATGGAAAGGGGGTGCAAATGCCGGAGTTGGTGATGTATTCATTGACTATGGAAAAGGATACGTGCCTCCTGGAAGCGTTCATGGTCAAGGAGGAGGAAATCAAAATGTTAGAATTGTAAGAAATTACGATCCTGAAGCTAATATATGGCCAAGTGAAGCAGCTAAATTTTCAGATGATGGTGGAAAAAAAATAGAGGGAAATTTAATATCAATGTTGCGAAATGATTACTTTGTAGATTTTCAATATGCATGGTTTATACCAGAATCTGGATATGGATTAACAAAAGCAGGATTAGGAAGAATAAATAGATCAGTTGAAGGTTTTGTTTACTGTATATTAGGAGCACAAGTTAATACTAGAAATCCAATTATTGGTAAAGGAGGAGGGGCTATTGAAACTCAAAATGAATTTTTATCAATATTTGAATCTGCTGTGGCTGAAAATGATATTTCTAAATCTATTCAAAATTATCAAACATCTGTTCAAAAAACTAAATTAAGGCTAGATTTAGCTATAGCCCCCGGAATTTGGCTGATGCCTAGCAATATGATTATAAACACAGAAAGCGTTATTGGATATAATAACAAACTAATGAAAGCAACCGAAGATATGAAGTTTGGTATTAATAATTCAATAAATGTTGAAACAAAGGTGGTTGGGATAAGCCATAGTTTAGGTGATTCAAAAGTAAAGTTACCTCATTCAATAGTTTATACCGAACCAAACCTAAAACCACTGCCGGCTAAAAATGATGAAACTAAAACAGAAAATAATATTGAAACAAATCCACAAAGTGAGCATGAAGTTATCAAATTAGCAATAATAGTTGCGGTGGGTGGGTTAGCTCTGTATTTATTTAGGTAAATTTGTTATGTAACTATTATTTAGTTATACAACATAATTATATTCTATCAATCTTCTTCTCCCCATAACTCTTTCAAAAACTTTAACTCTTCAAAATCAATACACCAATCTAAATATCTAGATGGATGCCATGATATAATCATTAACTCATCATGTATGTCTTTATATAATCTACTTTTATGTATTGCTTTTATTAAATCATCATGTATGTCTTTTCTAAAATATATATTTAAATCTATTGAATTAACAATATACTTTTTACCAAAATTATTAATATTAAATTCCTTATCATAATAACCAAAATCAATTAATTCCCCATACTTAGAATAAAATTTTTCACAAAATTCACCATCACTATCATAATCATTATATTTGTTAATATAATCATAAATTTCATCATCATACTCACGTCTATTACAAAATACATCATATCCTGGAATATAATCATAATACATAAAATCCCTCTCACTGGCATATTCACAAATATTCCCATTATACTCCATAGTGGCTTCTTTTAATAATTCTTTACAAAAATTATCAACACATATACCACCCAAACCAAAATTTTCATCAGCATAATAAGTAATTCTATGATCAACACCATAATTAATTACAAAATAAATATTAGGAATTCTATTTGGATGAATAAAACCACGATTTTTTGATATATTTTTTAATAAATCTTTTTTTATTTCTTCTATAAAATCACAAAAACCTAATCTTTTTTCATTAATATACTTAAAATTAATCTCTCTTTTTTCCATCTTTTATTTTATATTTATATTTTTTCTTTAAATCAATTTTTATTTTTTCTACATTCTTTACAAGAAGCTTTTTGTTTGCCATGTTCGCATATTTGTTTTCCTCCACATTCTTTACATTGTTGTTTTTGTTTATTGTGTACGCATATATGTGATCCACCACATTCTTTACAACGATATTTATATTTATTATGCTTACAATTATACCCGTTACATTCATTACAAAATTTTTTTAATTTTCCATGATCACAAATAATTTTGCTAATAGAGGTAACTTTTTCAATTAAATTAGTAATTTCCTCATCTTTAAATTTTTTAATTTCATCAATTAACTCTTTTTTACTCATTTTTGATCTTCCTTTAATTTCTAGATCTTTCGCCATTAATTTTAATTCATAAGTATATAAATCTCTTAATTGTTCCATTTAAACTTTGTTAAATATTACTTATCTTTAAATCAATTTTTTATACCTGTGTCCTAGAAATAGTCTTGTATAAATTTCTGTTAAATTTTTGGTAATACTTTTGAGACATATAAATATTATCCAATAAATACTATATAAATCTCTGATAAAATCCTTGATTAAATTCCTGTGTCCTAGAAATTTTCTTTTATTACTGCTTAGTATTCCACTGGTGTGTGCTAGCATTGGCAGCCTCACAAAACTTAATCGGTAAAATATTTTCTGATTAAATCTCTGATCTATTTTTTTAGTTTAACCTAAAATTATAACCTAAAAATCCTTGATTAAATTCCTGTGTCCCAGAACCGCATTTTTATTACTCTCTAAAGTCGATCTTTGTCATCATTCTATATTGCAGATTTGAATTCAAGGTAATTAAGATTAAACGGTTAAAAGCCCTTTATTGATTCATGATATTTTGATTACTTAAAGCTGTTCTGATCTACTGGCTCCTGAATGGTACTACTATATTAAGAGCTATTGCTTTTACTAAGCTTACCAAGTGACTTACCTGCTGTAAAGGACGTAGTTGGAGACTCTGTAAATAAATTTAATTCAGTTGGTAAAAAGAAAAAAAGTACTATATTAAAAGCAACAGTCCGACTAGCCCTGCTTTTAAAATTAAGTAATAATTGTTGTATATTTGATCATTTTCCATTACGGACTTAAACCCAAGGTTAAAATTGAATGGTTTTAAAGTTTCTTTACAATCTTTGCCCTTGTCCACTGAAGAGCTCATTTGCTCTGTCTGTGTAAGATAGATAAGCTGGTATTGTTTTTTTTTCCTTTTTTGACCAGTGACAGAAGACTTGGTTTAGCTCCTTATATTGGCGTTTATTAAATCCTGATAGTTCCGTTCCTTGAGGCTGTTCTGACCAACTGGTTTCTAAAGACGTTTTACTATTTTAAGACCTATTGCCGTTAATGACTGTACCAAATGGCTTACCTGTCGGAGAGGTAGTAAATGTAGAGCATGTTGATAAATTAAATTCAGTTGGTAACAAGAAAAAGCACATATCACATTACAAGCAATAATCCGGCTAGCCCAGTTCTGAAACTTTACAAAAATCGATGTGTTTGATAAATTTCTATTGCGGCCTTAAGTTTCTTGAGAAACTAAGTAGTTTAAAATCTTTCACAATGTCTGTCATTGCATGCCCACTGCAGGAACCATTTGCTCTTACTGGATAAGGCAGAGAAGTTGCTTCGTTTGCTTTATTGCTCTTTTTTAACAGAAATACAACTTTTATGAGTTTCTTAAGCCCCTAATTGATCATTATATTTTGATTACTTGACGTTGCTTTAATGTACTTGTTCGAAGAGGGTACTACTATATAAGGACCTAGTGCTGTTAATGACTCTACCAAATACCTCACCTGTTGAAGAGATAGCAATCGAGAAGCCTGTTGATAAATTTAATTCAGTTGGTAAAAAAGAAAAGCAATTATCATAGGACAAGCAATATTCCATTTAGCTCACCTCTAACAAAAATCAATAAAATCGATTTATGTCATCATTTCATATTGCAGATTTGAATTTAAGGCAATTCAGATTAAACCGTTTAAGGCCCCTTATTAAATAAGATATTTTGATTTCTTAAAGTTGTTCTGATCTACTGGTTTCTGAATGGTACTACCATATTAAGAGCTAGTGCTTTTAATTAATCTAGCAAATGCCTCACCTGTTGAAGGCGTAGTAGTCGAGGAGCCTGTTAATAAATTTAAATTTATTTGGTAAAAAGGAAAAACAACTATCATATGACAAGCAATATTCCATCTAGCCCATCCCTAAAAAAAGTAATAAAATCGATGTATGTCATCATTTTATATCACAGATTTAAATTCAAGACAATTCAGATTCAACAGTTTAAAGCCACTTATTAAGTCATGATATTTTGATTCCTTAAAGCTGTTCTGATCTACTGGTTACTAAAGGGTACTACTATATTAAAAGCTAGTGCTGTTAATGAATCTACCAAATAGTTCACCTGTTAAAGAGGTAGTAGTCGAGGAGCCTGTTAATAAATTTAATTTAGTTTAAAAAAAGAAAAGAAACGTACTATATTACAAGCAACAGTCCGACTAGCCCAGAAATAAAAATAGACTACTAATTGTTGTGTATTTAATCATTTTACATTACGGATTTAAACCCAAGGTAAAATTGAACGGTTTAAATTTCTTTACAATCTTTGCCCTTGTCCACTAAGGAGCTAATTTGCTCTTTCTGGGTAATATGCATAAGCTAGTTATTTTTTTTTTTTTTTTTTATAACCATTGACACAAGACTTGGTTGTGCTTTTTATAGAGCGTTTCTTAATTCCTGACATTTCCGTTACTTGAAGCTGTTCTGACCAACTGGTTTCTAAAGAGTTTTTACTATATTAAGACCCATTGCCGTAAATGACTGTACCAAATGCCTTACCTGTTGGAGAGGTAGTAAATGTAGAGCCTTTTGATAAATTAAGTTCATTTGGTAACAAGAAAAATAAATATCACATCACAAGCAATATTACGACTAGCCCAGTTCTTCTGAAACGTACGTTACTAAAATCGATGCATTTGATCATTTTCTATTGCGGCCTTAAGTTTCTAGAGAAATTAAATAGTATAAAATCTTTCACAATGTCTGTCATTGCATGACCATTCTGAAGGAACCATTTGCTCTTACTGGTTAAGTCAGAAAAGTTGCTTAGTTTGTTTTATTGCTCTTTTTTACACAGAAATACAACTATAGTGAGTTTCTTGAGCCCCTTATTTAATCATAATATTTTGATTCATTAAATCAGTTCTGATGTACTTGTTACTGAAGGGTACTACTATATTAAAAGCTAGTGCTATTAATGAATCTACCAAATACCTCACCTGTTGAAGAGGTAGTAGTCGAAGAGCCTGTTGATAAATTTAAATTTAGTTGGTAAAAAGGAAAAACAATTATCATATGACAAAGGGATATTCCATATAGCCCAGCTCTAAAAAAATTAATAAATTTGATGTATGTCATCATTTTACATTGCACATTTGAATCCAAGGGAATTAAGAAAAACAGGTTTAAGGCCCCTTATTAAAACATAATATTTTGATTAATTAAGGCTCTTCTGATCTACTAGTTACTAAAGGGTACTACTATATTAAACGCTAGTGCTGTTAATGAACCTACCAAATACATCACCTGTAGTAGGGCTAGTAGTCAAAGACCCTGTAAAAAAATTTAAATTTAATTGGTAAAAAGGAAAAACACTTATGATATGAGAAGCAATATTCCAAATCGCTCAGCTCTTAAAAAAATTAATAAAATCGATGCATGTCATTATTTTATATTGCAGATTTGAATCCAAGGGAATTAAGATTAACCGGTCTAAGGCCCCTTATTAAAAGATAATATTTTGATTAATTAAGGCTCTTCTGATCTACTGGTCACTGAAGGGTACTACTTTATTAAAAGCTAGTGCTGTAAATAAATCTACAATATACCTCACGTACCTGTAGAAGGGCTTGTAGTCATAGAGCCTGTAAATAAATTTAAATTTAATTGGTAAAAAGGAAAAACAATTATCATATGACAAGTAATATTTTATCTAGCCCATCCGTAAAAAAATTAAGAAATTCGATGTATGTCATCATTTTATATCGCAGATTTAAATTCAAGACAATTCAGATTAAACGGTTTAAAGCCCCTTATTAAATCATGATGTTTTGATTCCTTAAAGCATTTCTGATCTACTGGTTAGTGAAGGATACTACTATATTAAAAGCTAGTGCTGTTAATGAATCTACCAAATAGCTCACCTGTTAAAGAGGTAGTCGTCGAGGAGCCTGTTGACAAATTTAATTTAGTTGGTTAAAAGGAAAAACAATTATCATATTACAAGGGATATTCCATATAGCCGATCTCTAAAAAAATTAATAAATTCGATGTATGTCATCATTTTTGAATCCAAGAGAATTAAGATTAACCGGTTTAAGGCCCCTTATTAAAACACGATATTTTGATTCTAACAAATACCTCACCTGTTGAAGAGGTAGTAGTGGAGGAGTCTGTTGACAAATTTAAATTTAGTTGATAAAAAGAAAAAGAAATATTATATTACAAGCAACAGTCCGACTAGTCCAGCGTTAACAATTGACTACTAATTGTTGTATATTTGATCATTTTACATTACGGATTTGAACCCAAGGTAAAATTGAACGGGTTAAATTTCTTTACAGTTTTTGCCCTTGTCCACTAAAGAGCTAATTTGATCTTTCTGTGTAAGATGCATAAGCTGTTTTTTTGTTTTATTTTTTAACCATTGACACAAGACTTGGTTGTGCTTTTTATATAGCGTTTCTTAAATCCTGACATTTCCGTTAGTTGAAGCTGTTCTGACAAACTGGTTTCTAAAGAGTTTTTACTATATTAGGCCTATTGCCGTTAACGACTGTACTAAATGCCTTACCTGTTGGAGAGGTAGTAAATGTAGGGCATGTTGATAAATTAAATTCAGTTTGTAACAGGAAATATCAAATATCACATTACAAGCAATATTCCAACTTGACCAGTTCTGAAACTTTACTAAAATCGATGTATTTGATCATTTTCTATTGCGGCTATAAGTTTATAGAGAAATTTAATAGTTTAAAATATTTCACAATGTCTGTCATTCCATGCCCATTCTGAAGGAACCATATGCTTTTACTGGGTGAGGCAGAGAAGTTGCTTAGTTTGGTTTATTCCCCTTTTTTTAACAGCAATACAACTTTTAAGATTTTCTTAAGCCTTAAATTGAATCACTATTTTTGGATTACTTGAAGCTATTACTACTATATCAAGACCTAGTGCTGTTAATGACTCTACCAAATATCTCCCCAGTTGAAAATGTAGTATTTAAGGATCCTGTTATAGGGTATTACTTTATTAAGAATGTAAATGACTTTAGCAAATGTCTTACCTGCTGAAGAAGTAGTAAATGTAAGGCCTGTTGATCAATTAAATTAGTTGGTAGCAAGAAAAAAGTGCTTTATTATTTGGAATATTCCGAGTTGCCCCAGACTTTAATTTTGTATATAATCATTTACATTTGAGGTAAAATTAAGCGGTTTAAAAGCCTTAATAATGTCTGCAGTTCATGATGATTAAATTGACCATTTGCTCTGTCTATGTAAGGTACATATAGATAAGCTTGTTTGGATGCAATTGCTTTTTTGGGACTTATGAAACTTATAAATCATGATATTTTGATTACTTAAAGCTGTTCTGACCTACCGGTTCCTCAACGTTACTAATACATAAGGAGCTATTGCCTCTAAATTCTCTACCAAATCTTTTACCTGTTGAAGAGGTAGTACATAAAGAGCTTGTTTATAAATTGAATTTAGTTTGTAAAAAGGAAAAAAAAATACTATAATATTATAAGGAAAGTTAAGAAAAAAATAATAAGGAACAAAATAGGAACAATACAATGCGCAGGCAGCGACGAAGGCGGACTGGTTTTGGCTTGCTCCCACTTTATTTATAAAACTTTCTTCAATTTCTAACTATGACTAGCAGAGACACTTTGAAATCACTTAGGAAAGAAAACCAGGACCTTGTGAAGCAGCTGGAGGAGGTACAAATTGAAGCTGGAAGAAGATACTGAAAAGATTGAACGGGAAAGGACATTGCCATCGAATGCCAGTCATGGCGGCCAAGCCGAAGCACCTCTATCGCCAGGCAAGGTAAATCTCTTCAGTTCATCAGTGAGCAGTATGATGGGCTGGTTCATTTCAAGGTGCAAGCCTCGAAAGAGCTGAAAGATTTGGCGGCTAAGTTAAATTTTACTTCGGATCAAGCGGCAAGGATCACCACAAGCACAATTAGCTAAGTACGAAATTCTCTAAATTCATTTTCTTGAAGGACTCGTGCATCTAGAAACGATCTATCCCAACTACATTGTTACTATTTAGACAATACTATTTTTCAGCTTGTGCTTTTTTGAATTGTCTCATGGCTCATTAAGTTATGATTTTGAGCGAGTTAGCGCTCTAAAATTTAATCCGATCGATAATCTTCAGGTTCCTGAAAATACATTTTTCAATCCCTCTGACCCTGATGAATATGTCAATTTTTCTGCCGCTTCTAGTGATTACTTTGTTGAAGGGGAAATTAATGAGAAGACAGCTTCTTTCGAAAATCTAAATTTTTCTCTTTTGCATTTGAATGCTCGTAGTATTCTTGGCAAACTTGATACGTTTAAAGTTTTGCTGGGAAATCTGCACAAGGCATTTTCAGTTATTGACGTCTCTGAAACTTGACTCTCCGAACTAACATGTGACGAACTTTATATACCAGGCTATAACTGAACTTATCTCAAATCACCGTGTTGGTAAATCTGCTGGAGGAACGGGTCTATATTTACAAGAAATGTTGATTTTAAAATTCTTTCTGAATGCAATTATTCGAATCCTGATGTTGTTGAATCGCTCTTTGTACAAATTACCAATCCCTCCGGGAAAAACATAATTGTTTGCTCTGTGTACCGTCCGCGGCTAATCAAAACGTAGCTGCGTTTTTAGAGCTCTTTAATCAAATCCTTTCCATTACTTCTAAAAACGATAAGTATTGTTACATTATGGGAGACTTCAACCTACATATTTTACACTATACCAACATGGACCAATCCAAGAGTTTGTAGATCATTTATTTTCTCACACGTTTGTTCTTCTGATAAATCGGCCAACTCGTATAACTGTTCACACCGCCACTCTTATAGACAATACTTTTACTAATTATCTTTCACCTCAAACTTACAGTGGCATTATCATTAATGACTTGTCTGACCATTTACTAATATTTGCTTACGTAACGCATGACTTCTCAAAACCTAATAACTGCTTAACCAATAGAACCACTAGGGATTTTTCTGCGGCAAATTTGAATAAGTTCTACTCTTGCGTATCACAGGTTAATTGGTCTGAGCTCTTTAATAATGAGACTGATATTAATGTTTTATGACATGTTTGTTTATAATTATTCGTACTTGTACAACTTTTGCTTCCCTTTTAAAACTTTAAAACGCAATGATATTAACAAATTAAAATCTCCTTGGATGTCTAAATTGTTGCTAGTTTTAATTAGAAGAAAGAATAAGCCGTAAAAGTAATATGTGAAGTGTCTTAATCCTTCAAGAGAAGCTCGATATAGGCGTTATAAAAAATAAATTAAGCCATCTTATTATCTTAATAAAGCGGCTAAGCGTCATTATTATGATGACGGATTTGCCTAAGCGAAAAATAATATTAAAGAGACTTGGAAATTGATATACAAGGTAATTAACAGACGGTTCATCAAACCGATGTTACCCGCCTCTTTCACATGTGATCATAAAACAATTAGCGATCCCATAGACATTGCAAATCAATTTTGTAACTTTACGAACATAGGCCCTAACCTGGCCAGTAAAACTCTTAATATTAATACTACTTTCCAGTCTTTTTAAGGAATTCTGTTGAAGAATCTCTTGCTTAAAACCTACCAACGCTGAAGAATTAAGCACTATATGCAATTCGTTTCAGGCTGGGAAAGCCCCTGGATATGATAATTTCTCCATGTTTGTAATCAAAAAGACATTTGATTTAATCGCTGACCCATTGATTAAAAAGATAAAGCTATCTTTCCTCAAAGGTAATTATCCAGATAAGCTAAAAGCAGCTAAACTTACTCCAATATTTAAATCTGATGCATCCGATATATTTTCAAATTACAGACCAATCTTGCTCTTACCCAATTTCTCTAAATTCTTTGAAAGGGTAATGTATAATCGTATTAGTGAGTTTCTAAACCGTTCAGATATTCTACATCAGCTCCAGTTTGGTTCATTTGCATCATTCTACTGACCATGCTTTAACTTATCTCATTAACTCTATCGTTACTTCTATTGTTCAAAGAAATACAACAACTGGAATATTTTCTGATCTCTCTAAAGCTTTGATTCACTTGATCATGAAATTTTGTTTGTAAAACTCGAACATTATGGCATCCGAGGCCCTGCTTTGGATTGGATAAAGAGCTATTTCTCTAACAGATTTCAATTTGTTCAGTTTAATAACACCTGCTCATCCAGACAGCTTGTTAAGTATGGTGCATCCCAAGGTTCCATTCTAGGCTCCCTATTTTTATGATCTTCCTAATGTAATTCGAATGGCTGAAGCAATACTTTTTGCAGACGACACGAGTATATTTTATTTTCATACCAACCCAAATACTGTTGCCTCTGTCATGAATCACGGAGGAGGAAAGCAAATACGCTCTCTGTCAATGAAAAGAAAGCGAACTATGTCCTTTTTGAATCGTCCAAGAAACAAAATCCCTCCAACTTGCCCATTATATATAACGGTATTCCTTTGGCAAGAGAGAGAGTGGTTAAGTTTTTAGGAATTTATTTAGATGAAAGTTTAACTTGGAAACATCATATCAACCATATATGTCATAAAATCTCAAAATCAATTGGAATTATTCATAGATCTAGTAACTTATCATCATCTTCAACAAAACTTTCACTGTATTATAGTCTATCCTTATCTTACCTAGCGTACGATTGTCTGGTCATCTTCATATGTTACTAACTTGAATAGAATCTACCTGCTACAAAAGAAGAGCTGTTCGAGCAATTACAAACTGAGAGTTCCGCGCTCATTCAGCACCGTTATTCAAGCCATTAAATATCCTAGATATCTTTAAAATAGATTATGTTCATTTAGCAAACTAGATCGGCTCAAGATTTTCGAACAGTCACTCATGTAGAACTAATATAAAACAATTTACCATTTTGTACCAAGGCCCTAAAATATGGAATTATCTCCCGTCAAATGTCGTTACTTCGTCAAGTTTTAAAATATTTAAATCCCGACTTTCTAGCTTTCCTTAGATACTTAGTGTTAATCTGTTGTTTTCCTCCTAATTCCCTCTTTAAAATACCGTCTGTTCTAGCTATTTTACTTTATTAATTTTTTTTTTCCATGGATCTTCCATCTGAAAGCTTTATGGTTTCTCGGGCCTCCTCACCACTATATGTAACCAGTTAGGTAAATAGTATATGGAACATTTGTAATATATATAATATAGTGGTAAATAAAATCCATATTCCGACTGGCCCAGCTTTTAAAATCGTGGTGTATTTGATTATTTATATTGCAGATATAAGTTTACGGTAACATTGAATTGTTCAAATTCTTTACAATGTGTGTCGTTTGCCACTAAAGGAACTATTTGCTCTTACTGTTTGAGGTAGACAAACTACGTTCTATTGCTCCTTTTAAGCAGTGATACAACTTTGTTGAGTTTCTTAAGCCCCTTATTAAATCCTGATATTTCCAATACTTGAAGCTGTTCTGATCGACCAACTGGTTTCTACAGGTTTTTTTATTATGTCAAGACCTATTGCCGTTAACGACTGTACCAAGTGCCTTACCTGTTGAAGAGGTAGTAATCGAGGCGCCTATTGATAAATATGATCCAGTTAGTAAGCAGCACAAGCAATTTTTTCAGCTCCTGGATAACGTTTATCAAATTCACCAAGTAGTCCGTTCTTCTTATTATCAGGCAATGATTCCTTTTACCAAGATCCTTATTTAATTTCTCTTGAATCTCAGGACTAAGATCTTTCGTCCACGGTTTACCAGATAAGTCAACATAACTCATTATAGTATGCCACACTACGGGGGACTCTATCGTATTTCTAGTAGATACGTCCACCCTTGTTACACGGAACGAACTGAATCTTTGACATATTAGCCTGTGGGTATCGTTTCTTGAGTTGGTCGAGTAAACCCATTTTAAGTAAGATCTTTTAAGGCGCTAGACAGCCAATCTCATAAACAAAGCCTTCTGGTGACCTCTCGAAAAAGATTCTCATTTTACGTTCTTTGCTATTTCTTCTAACATTTGCTTCCGAATCTGCGATCTGAGCGCTGCAATATCGGGAGCTCGTTTTTCTATGTTGGCCTGTCTAACCCTGATATCTCGCTTCATGTTGCTGTACTTTCCTTCTTCAGCTAAGATCAGTAAAATGTTACCCTTGTGATACCTTGTTATCATTTAGAGCCTGCTAAATCATATCATTTCATGTAATAACCTTCATCTTAGCTAATTAAACGGTCTCGGCGTGCTTTGCTATCTTCCTAGATAATTTTACTCCGGACGCAGTAGAAATAGCACCAAATATTAATAATGCTCCAAACTCCCCAATGGGAGCTCCAACAGCTGCACCAAAACCTGTTAGGGATAATGCTAATCCAGCACCTGATAACGAATCAGAACTGCCACCAGTTGCCCAAACAACTAGTCGTCTTAACCTTCTATGTTTTTCCTGGTAGCCTCATATTGCTTAATTTCGTTCTGGAGAAGTTCCAATATCTCACATGATCGTTTTAGTCTGAAATTTTTCTCCGTTACGTTCTCTTGGTAACTGTGTATGGAAATTACCCCCTGTAGGTACCTCTGGGTAGATTCTGTTGTGTTCACCATTAATTTAAATTACTTATTCTAACGCTAATACAGATCTACGGCAAATATACCCAGGGCTACTATTAAGAGCCATGCGTTCTTAGCCGAAAATCCAACAAACTGGCATGCTGTTACGAATATAAAACTAGCGATTGCACCTATTAATCCTGGTAATATCTGAGCAATCTTTTCTTCCAAGTGCTTTTAAACCATCACCAATTCCTTTTTCAAGTTAAGTCCAACCAGATTTTAGATTACTAACGAAAACATCGTTAACCGTACCAAGGTACAGCAAAGGCAGTTAAACCATATTTTTGTAAAATGTACTTGACTTGACCCCGCAATGACATTCTATCTCTTATTTCCTCATTCTCTCGCTCGAGAGCATCTATTTCGCCACTTTGCTTCTCGATTTCTCGGTTAAATCTCTCTAGCTCATTTCTCTCTTCTGGGTTCAAAGGTCTCGGGTCCTGCCTTATTTCTCCCCTAAACTGCTTCTGTCAACCAACTACTGCAATTGGTTGTCTTTTAATTATCTGTCTCTCTTCTACTACAGTATCACGTCTCCTTTGTAAATATCGACGCTTCACTTCACGTCTCGCCATATCACGTTTATTATCTTTAAAGATTTCCTCTGCCGTTTGTCGAAGAGCTTCTCTCATGTTGGGTGCGATTTTATCTACACCGTCAACTAAGTTATCATCGGCATATAGTATAGCATAATCTCTTGTCCCTCTCCTAAATAATCTGGCTAATGTCCTACCGAATTTATCTCTCCTAGTAATTAGTGCGGTTTTATTTTAGTATGTGGAAATTTACTACGTATACTCCTATCTGCATCATCAATATCCGATAATAAAGGAACCGTTAGGTCATCTCCTCCTATGGTTTCCATCTCAATATGTTCTTCAGGTAATCTCGGATACTTATCTTTAGTTCGTGCTCCCATTGGTCGCGTTGTGGAAGATTCTATTGTATTTCCATCTTGCTTTGGTAGTAATGGATCTTCTGTATGCTTATTACCATCGTCAATACAGAATGGATCAGTCTCGTCAGGATTAGGAATATCTACACCTGATTCAGCCATTTACTCTATAACACTGATAAAATCTTTAAATGATAATCGAGAGCCAAAATCCCGGCACCAACATAAGCTAACTCGCCACCGTTTTGACTACTACCCCGTCCATAATAATCTGAAAATTGAGGTTCTCGTAACGTGTAATCAGGACGTGCTTGACTATATGATTTTAATGTCGCATCAGTATCTGTCATGTTTTGTCAGGCCTGATACTCATAATCTTTTTGCTGCGAGTACCAATACATTAATTTCTGTGTACGTTTCTGGTGATCCGTATAATCTTTTTTCATACTTTTCAACAGCTTTATCATGTCTAATTCTTTCCGCTTCTGCGTTACTGTGAGATAATAGTTTTGTAGGATAATTACTTTCAACGATAGCACTAGCATTCAGAATAGCATCCAAAGCCATTATACATAATTTCACCAAAGCCATATATATTACTTAACTAGATGTTTTTAAGTAGAATCTTTTGTGTTTCGAGGTAATCTTTTAAAGCTAAACTTTCGGGCAGTACAGCGACTCAATTAGCATAATTTTTAATACTTCTTTCATAACCATTTTACCAAGATAATCCAACCAAAACGGCGGAATCAGTGACTGTTTTCACTAGTTTTTTTTGTTCACTTGACATAATATTAATCTAAGATGCGGAAACTTTAAATAGCTTAAGCTATAACATTCCTATTTTAGGTTGTTTAGTTTCAGATGGAGACCTAGGAAATTCAGGTTCTCTGCATCCAACTGCATCCGGTAGTGTCTCGTAAACATATCTAATGCCGTTAACCCTACAGCAACTACAGATATGGCAGTTGGAATCAAAGCTCGAAATGATGAGGTAGATGATTCTACAATACTTCAGATCCAGTCTTACGTTTTGTTTCTCTTTCTAAGGCTTCTCGAGCTCTTCTATTATACTCCTGTAGCCGCTTCCCAATCAACTTACTTAGGGTCTTTCTTACGTTCAACTTTAACGGAGTTATTCTGTTCAGTCTGTTTTGACATCTTTGTAGTTAATGCTTAAGTAATCTCTAAGTAATTTCCTCAGATAACGTACAGATTACCTCATAATAGTGATCTAGCAAGTATATCATATCTCTCTATAAAGACGTTAATGCAAGGTATGTAATTAGATTCATAATCTGGCTTAAGTCCGTTATACATAGATAGCATCTCTTTTCCCCACATATTTAATTCATCCGCGGACTTTCTTATATCTATTTCATAAGATTCAGGCATCTTTCTATACATTAATTTAGAGAAATCTTTAAGTAGTTTACTCAATGGTTCTATCAAGTTCTACAATTTTGTTGGTATTCTGTTGGTATTCTCCTAATTTGACGTGCTTAGCAACCCTGAATAGACCGCTGGCAAGTGCTACAAATCTGCCTCCCTTTAATACTAATAGTCCTGCAAAGTTACTAAATTCGCGTTTTACCAACTCATCTTCCTGCAGGTCTTTACATAACGAATCACAATCATCAATAGGTAAAAGGTATGAAATGACTCGTGATGTAGCATAGAGAGCCGATTCTACTAATCCACTAGTTACTTGTTTACCTAAAACAATTTGGTATCGGTTATAATATTTTTATGCGTTTTTAAGTGAAAGCTTTTTGGTATCTCCTATATTCATTTCCTGGCCTAGATACTCCTTGGTAACTCCCAAACTGGCTAGGATAGTTAAACTCTCTCGTTTAGCTTTAAGATCATCTTTAACATTATCTTTTGGCTTAACCTCTGATATCATAGCAATCGTTTTCCGAAGTGCCAAGTTTTAAACCATCACCAATTCCTTTTGCAATTTTAGTCAAACTAGACTTGAGATTACTAACGACAACCACACTGAGTACAGCAAAGGCAGTTAAACCATATTTTTTAAAGATGTACTTCACTGAGTCGATTCCACAATGACATTCTATCTCTTATTTCCTCATTCTCTCGCTCGAGAGCATCTATTTCGCCACTTTGCTTCACGACCTCTCGGTTAAGATTCTCTAGCTCATTTCTCTCTCCTGGGGTCACTTTTAGTATCACTCTCCATATATTCTTCAACGACTGACATATATTAGTCTATAACGGCGGGAATCTCTAGATAGCATTTGTAAGGATGTCTTATACATACATACAATCTTGAATTTTTTTCATGTATCAGCAATTCTACATTTAGCCAAGCCTAAAAGCGGGGCTCCCGTTTAGTACTTTCATTTCACTTTAGACTGTAAAAGCATTCTACAATATTGCGAGGAAATTCACAAACGTTATTAAGTATAGTTAAGTGTCGAGGTCGGTTAACTAGCTATGATTATTTGTCTAAACTTTCGTCTGCCATTAGTACGGTCTTTCTACCTACAAAGTCATGGAGTATATTAAATGAAATCGTAAAATTATTAAGCACTCAAGAATCTATTACTGAACTTCAGGGTTTCCTTCAATCCTATAATTCATAATCATGGGCAAAAAACCTTCTCTGCTTTACCCTACGAGCTGAGGTTTCTCTCTTGCATGGCTTTTAGCAGGGTTATCTCGGCGTTCTTCGCTACAATTTTGTCTGTTTTCCACAGCACGGAATCTTTCCGCTTCTCGGCGTTCTTCGTTAACATTTTGTCTGTTTTCTCGAGCCCGGACTCTTTCTGCTTGTCGGCGTTCTTCGCTATAATTTCCTCTCCTTTCTCTTTCCCGAGCTTGCCTTCTTTGGCGATCTTCTTCGCTCATTCTTCCCCAGTTAATTCTTGCTCTCTTCCACTCTCTTTCTCGTTGCTCTTCACCTGAACCCTGTGTTCTGCAAATTATATTTTCTCTGCTATTGTTTGTTGACAATAGCAATAGAAATTGTTTCGTTTATCCTTTAGTAAAGCTTTAACAGTGTAGAGCAATAATATTGTCTCAAGAAGACAATGAACTGAAAATTTATTTCAGTCGTCAACACAATTTCCCGCCAAAAATACGCGGGCTACCAGAACTCGATGAGTTAACACATGAGCCCACAATTTGATCATGTGATGCTGGTCAGTGGCTATCCCGTTTTGACAGCTGTCAATTGACCATATTGTGAATGTCCAATATAAAAGATGTGGATTTGCCAAGACACGTCTGATACCCCTCCCTTCCTTTTGATAGTCTCCCCTACCCTACCCGTACAGTCTGTAGACGCGTACGTACGTACGTACGCTCGGTCAGTCACGTGACAACCAAAAGAAAAGAGGCTGACCATATTCCATGAGTATGGGGCTCTGTCCCACGCGCGCTTTGCGCGCGTGGGAGCCCCGCTATAATACGAGCGCAAATTTTGCTCATTGCTCGTATTTTTCCTCGCCCTTGCGGGGCTCGGAAAAATACTACGCAACTCGCAAAATATCCGTACGTATTATATGCTAAACCATCGAATAAGGTGTATATATTTACCAATTCTTAATTTGCGCAATTTAAGAATTGAACTACAGAAATTAATTAATGATATTGTCTAAAATTTATTACAGTACTCTGGGCACTGAAAAGGTTATTTCGCTATCCAAAATTAGTAGATGCAGCAAAAGTAACCGGTGAAGTAGCTCGAAAATGGTTACAGAAACAAGCCATTTAGCAAATGCATCTTACGCCACCTAAACATATTCCGAGACCTTATTACGTAGTTGATAAACCAAATAAAGTTCATTATGCTGAACTTCTATTTCTTCCGTATGTCCAAGTCGGAGGAAAAATATGCAAACATGCTCTCGTTGTTGTTGATGTAGCATCTCGGTATAAGGAAGCGGAACCTTTAACATCCAAAAACTCAGGGGAAGTCGCTGATGCATTCAGTAAAATTTACTGTCGTAAGTTAATAAAGTTTCCAGAGACATTAATGGTTGATTCCGCAAATGAATTAAAAGGCCAAGTAACCAATTATGGATCGCCATAAAGTTAAAATAAAACGGGAAGAACCCGGGAATCATCAATCGCAGGAATTAGCTGAGCGGGCCAACCGAACCATAGCAGAACGGTTATTTTCCCACCAAACAGCTCAAGGAATGCTTATTGATGATACAGGTTAATCGTCTTTCTACCGTCACTGGGGCTCTTAATTCCATCGTTACCCGGTTAAAGGGATTAGAACCAAGGACAGCCATAGGTAAAGAAAAAAGTTATATTAAAAAATGTGCGTTATGGACGTACGGTTGGACTCGCTGAAGACAAATTGCGATTTGATGCCAAGGTTCGTTATCTATTAAGACCAGGGGAACTCGAAAATGACGAACGTCGAAGAGCGAGCGATGCTTTTTGGTCTCTAGATATTTACGATATCGAGTCCAGTATCGGAGAATACAACCATCCTCGGCTTTGTAATGATAATAATAATGATAATGAATTTATATAGCGCACTTTTTCATTTGAATATGTTCAAAGGCGCGTTACACTTCTATTGGGTGAGATTGGACGTCAGCATGTAAAGGCGCCTCTGGCTAGATCAGTCCATATATGATCTCACACACCCACCCAAATTTGGTATTTATATGGGGGACCCAAAAGAGGATTTACTGACCAAAGAGGAACTTCAAATAGTTCCCGATGATATACAACTGCCCCAAAAGCGGACCCTGAAATAAGGGCTTGGTATGTATTAGATCATCAGATACAATCCGCTTGTCATAATAAGCGCTTAAACATAATTCGTTTTTGGTATAGGTAACAATATTATTTTTATCCAGTCTAAACCCCGTATTCTGAGCTGTATCAAAATTTCCAAATAATGTCTGATAATATCTATTCCATGTCTTCTTATTTTAATTTGTGGTTTGTTCACTCCCTTGCAACTAAATCTAGACTTTTTATTAAGCTCGATATGCTAAGCACTTGCTCGTCAAACCAATCATCTTCCTTCTTTCAAATTCCATTTTGAATAAGCCCGAGTTCGATCATGGTACTTTGAAGTCGACAGGAATTTTGCCTTACCTTCCCGAAAATAGTCTACCCGAAGTTCGGGTTTAATGATATCGTCAATACTCTCAGCAGGAATTGCCAAATAGAAACTATCTGTATCCATATACATTAAATGAAAATCTTGTCGATCAACATAATAGTCCAGAAAGTCATAATAAAATTCCAGCATTAGCAATTTAGCTAATTGATATACCGAAATTCCACATTGGTACGGACGATTGATATTCATTTTTGTGTTTCTTATTTGCAATTCATAAACGCCTTCTATTTCCTTTAGATCCTCTAGGTAGGGCTTCTGAAGGCGTTATCTATTTTTTCTTCGCTATCCGTGAATGTGGTTTTCGTATGTCCTTCAACGTATTCAATCCTCTTCCCGTAAAACGAGTTGCGTTTAGGTTTAAAAGTATTGCTAAGTAATTAAGTTCGGGATTATTATCGCCATCTCTCCTAGCGCTGCTTACTTCCTCTGGAAACCTACTTGCTTGGTACTCAATGCATTTATACATGGCTGTGACGATTAAACATCTCAGAATTGGCGTATAAAACAGAATCTTATTTGCCCGAGTAACGGCAAGTAATTTCTGACTACCTTTGATTAATTTACTACCAGTCTGCTCTCTATATCGCTTCATATGTTGAGGTACTAATGTTTCGGCCCGGGTACACTATCGATGATAAATAAATAATGCTTCGGGAACATGAATATCCACCTGCATATATCCAAATAGACCGTCACTTACGACTTTCTACATAGATCTTGAACGGTTTTTGGATCATTTGGTGAGGCTACCTTAACATATCTTTCCTTTCCAGAGGGCATTTCCAACCCGGAAGACTGTTGGCGTCATAACCAACGATACGTTTACATAACATTGGTTTTTGATACTTATTAGGTCTTATTTTCGTAATACCTTGTTCACAATATCTAGTATAAACAATGCTAGATCCGCGAATTATCCCCGTTTTTAACAACTCGTATGCTTTATTTTTGGAACAAGTTCTGCATTCCGTTTTTACTTAAGGCATTCTTCACACCGGTTTTTAAAGCAGTCGAAGGTACATTTATGATAACAAGGTTGACGCGGAGAACATACTAATTCAGGTTCATTATGCTTCTTCAACCTCATTGCTTTGTTTAGTACATACGTCATTGAAATACCCGGAATGCTATCTATTAACATATCGATCTTATCCGGATAATATTGTTCTCGAGTCTTTTGGAAGGCTTCTACAAAACGTGACACGTCCCCTAGATTATATTGACGCAACCAATCTACCATGGTCACGCATCCTCTCCGATGAAATTCTTTAACGGAGTTATCGTATTCTTCTCTTGCTATTGTCGTGCCACCCTCTAACTTGAAATAGAAACAATAATAGGTGACATGACCAACGTGGTAGAGCTTTTCAAAACTATCCAGCCTCTCATATGGAAATGCGAGTGTTTTTCGAATTAACAACCCATTGACTTACACCAGGCATCGAGTAATAATCCGGGAGCTAAATAGTTTCGAACATCAAGGAATTTTAAATTTTTCGTGGTTAGGAACATATAATTATTGCCTGTTTTAGCAACATTAATGTCGTCTTGGTTTTCAGTTAGTCGTTTCACAAAATATCTTTTGATCATATTGATATCATACCTACCACTGTTAAACTGACCCAAGGACAGGTACTTGATAGGTCCAATAATTCCAGGCAGCTTGGACAGAAAAGGTAAACTTTTTCAATTAATTAAAGGATACGTTTCTGATACTTTCTTACCAATTAGTTTAGAACGTTGATAAATATCCTTAATAAAATCAAGAATTAACTGATCCAGATCTTGATTAACAAGGAAACTTAGTTGGTTGGTCAAATTATCAGTAATAGCAACACTAACTGGTAGGTGTTCTTGAATATAAGTTAAATATCTTGTTTTACCAATATCGAGTTAGCCTAATATCGCTTCGAAATCATAAACGATAAAGAACGGATAAGGAAAAAACTGCTTAGCCAATTTTAGATGACTTATGTCTGGTCTTTCGCATTCTCAAACAAAAATGACTTAATAAACTTCAGCTCGTAATCGATGCTCTATATTAATCGTTTCTATATATCGCTCACGTTGGCCGGCGTTAGTATTAAGCATACGTGACGGCCGTGCCATTTACATCAATAGAATTAGTGCACTGAAGACGATTCTGGTATGTATCTATCTACGAAGATGCCGGAATCACCAATCTTAACAGAACGTTCCCCACCATGCGTGGTGAATATGTTCACCTTTTTTTTTCGGCCTCTCTTTCTGTCCATCGGTACCCAACATAACTGAATTGATTCGTTGGGTAGAAAGCTCGTTCGGAAGAATTCATGATCGGGCGAAATTTTTCACCTTTGCAAACTATTTGGATAATTCCACCGTGGCACGCAATTTAACTGCTTGCTTGGAGTTTTAAGCCGTATCACGTGGGTGATCACGTGTTGGTTTTTCGCGGTTTGTTTTTTTGAGGTGGCGAAAAATAGTTAATACTTCGTTTTGTTCCCCGGTTTAAACCGTTTTGCTTTGTGCGTGGATTTCATTGTTTTTGCTTTTCTTTTGCAGTGGATAACGAATGATTCGACATTGTCATACTCGCTGCCTGTAGATATATAGTAATTAATTATAACTGCCTAATGAAAAATCATTTCTATTTCAACCGGTTTTAACCACCCATTCTAATCCCTGCTACTTTCTGCTCGGTTCCGGAAAAATACATATCACGTGAACAAAAACAAAGATCACATGGTCGAACTGACCCCTCACAGAACCTGAATATATAGTGTGAAAGCCTTTTCTCTTGAACCGTCATCTAAACAAAACAGTTTTAGATCGGCCAATGAGTGAGATAATTTATGGATCGCCCACAGCCGTGTATGTTACAACAAGATTAATCATAAATCTACTAACATTCTATTGAGTTGTTCGGTTTCTAACTAACAAATCTTCAAAAGGAAAATGGCTGGTTATGAAGCAGTATGGCTTAGTTTAACTTGCATATGAAATCAATGTTTGCGCATTTCCTAGCAACCTTGATGGACTGAGTCAGTTGTAGAATGCACAATCAAAAAGCTTTGCTCTATTGATCAAGAAGAATAGGCAGTTTTTCACTGTCATATAAATTACACAAAGGAGACTGGTTGTTACCTGGGTCGATGGCTCTAGGGAAGCCCAGATTCAGATTGTAAGATCAAATCTAAAGCCCATGTTATCCTACAAGTTAGAAGTTTCTATAATGACAGAATCGGCCGTCGTCCACTAAGCACATCGCAAGCTCGAGCAAGACCAGTCTCAGAATACAAGAGAAACCCTTGGCTGCAGGCAGTTATTACTATAAATAGTCACCTCGAAATCAAAAGAGCTGTTTACTAAGGTCCTCTTAAAATAGTTAAGGGAAAACGCCATGCAGATTTAGAATGATTAAGCGTGTTGCAGTTAGCTTATTACAGCATGCATTACCGTAGTAATAGATTCGGAGGTCCTTCACGGCAGCATCGCCTCTCTGCCGAATTGCCACATCTTATATACATATTGGAAACAACTTTTATAGAATGACATATTTTCCAACAATCGCTGGAAACCTCTTAAACAGTGTGAGGAACGCATTAGAACGTCCAGTACTTACCAAACAAACAAAAATGAACCCAATACTGATATGTATCAAATTTGAAAGAACCATAGCTAAGGTAAGTTTGTTCTGTTATAAACAAGGTCACTCAACTCAGTAACAGCAAGTCAAAGACAGGCCATTTGGTAAGATTTGAAGGTGCCGACAATATCACTTCTCAGTCGAATTGCCACAATTTGCATGGATATCTAAGTTCATTTTCGGAATCAAAAAGGCCTCTTTATATAGAATCACTGATTCTCTCGTTGTATTTGTTACAGCCTGATCTCTTTTCCGGCTAACAATGTAATAACTTCTTATTGCATCGTTCTGACGAGTCTCGTAGAAACAAAAGGGATCTAACTTAGACAAGACAAAATCTATTCAATGCGTTTCAAACATAGCAGAGCTATGTGTAATATATAACTTCAATCTGCTCGGCCAGGTCATTTATTTAACAACAAGGTGCCTGCAATATCGTTTCTCAACCGAACTGCTCCAGCTTCTACAATTAATAACATTCTCACACGGATGCGTTTAACTCACCTCCCAAAGAAAAGGAAATCAGTCCAATCAATCCAATGAATACCAACGTTGCACTAGCCATAGTTACTGAAAGTGCTCTTAACGCACAACAAGCTAACGAACGCGCCCAAGGTGCGGTATAGCATTTCCATTATATCTGAATAACATGCCAATATTGAAGTCATGCATGAGTTTCATTGCATTGTTGTGTATAACAAAACATTTCGATCCACTTAACTTCTTTCAGAAAGGAATACAAAAGGAGTGACCATTTTTGATTGATTTTTTAGTCATTTTCTTAATTAATTTCGGTCGGAAATACAGCCAGGAATAACAAGTATGAAACTGCAGCTATAGTGTAGCAAAAGAGAAAGGTTTCAAGGCTCTGATTGGGTTTAGGGAGAACCTTTTCAAATGATTCCCGCAAATTTCACCAATGCAGTAAACGGGTTCGATCTGTGAATCATATTAAGCACAACAAACAAACAAAATAAAATGGCATAATGTGGGTAGATAGAATTGCAGACGATGTATGGGGCTTTCACAAAATGGTAAAACTTAAGTTGAGTGCTGTTCAACTTTCGCCATATTTTGAGTAAATACATTGTCTCTAAGTTAATTTGAAGCATGGAAAACCATTCTGATTTACGCTTATACAAACAGGGGTTCCTGACGTAAGTAAACTTTACGCGCCAGTTAAAATCCGCCCTGAGGCATGGACGTAGTTCTAAAGTAGAATTTAAGTGCCATAGTCTGACGTTTAGATTAACAATCGACGTAGACGTAGATAGAGGCACTCATTCCCAGTTAAAGTCAGCAAATAAGCTTTTTAGCTGTGTTGAACAGATACGAGGTCTTTGAGCCTGAATACTTTGATGGATATTGTGTTAAAATCACACGATTAAATTTTGTTAAAGTAGTGGGATCCTGCGGGTCCTAGCTCACTGGGAAATAAATGAAATCTTAATCAACTTTTAACCCCTATCACAGGACCCGCAGGCACTTTGAATAAAATTAATAATCTGTTGTATCATATGGTCCAGTAAATCTATCCTCAATTGTAAAAAAATAACAATTTTTTGCTCCACAACTTTCACAAACCCCTTTTACATAATAACGTCCATTTTTAGTTTCTTTGAATTCTACCGTTCCTGGAACAGAATCCGTTTTTCTTTTATTCTCTTTTACACAAAGTCAACATTATATGTATCCAACTCACACATCAATTTTTTCTTAACGTCGCAAAATTCCACTAAACTTTGCATGAACTCCACATAAACGTCTTTTAAACTTAAACCAGCTTTCATAGAACTCTGTATAAAATTAAATGGCATCCAGCAATAGCAGAATCTGTATAGACTCTGCATTATTTTTTTATAGTAACATTATATTTACACCAAAATTGATGTCATTTTCTTGGTTATTACGCCAATCACCTATTACCATCCCTACACGACTTGGCTGCTCATGTTGCCTTTACTCCTCATTTATTCTCAGTTAATCAGTGATAATCACTTAATCTATCGAATATATATGCAATCCAGTATTTCATAGAATACATGAATACTACGCTGAGATTGACCGATCCATTCAAAATCTAATGCATCGTTATGAAGGTCAATGGCTTGAAAGTGTTCAAAGCTATTATAAACATTTTTACCAGGAAACGGGTCATTATTTTTTAATCGCCATTACTCCCGGAATACCTGAATTTATCGACCGTGAATAAAGACCACTATATTATTTATTGACCCACCCAAAAATCATTACACATCTTTTATTGAACTTCATTTTCGTGACGATAAATATACTGGAACATTACAGGATAGTATTTTGACTAGAATTGTCGAACGTTCTGAGAAAGATCCATTGTTAATAGATAAATTAGAATTAGATATCCCCCTTTATCGTGATGAAAATGATAAATTACAAGTAAAAGCATTAGCCGGGTTGCTTGTATTTTATGAATATCGGGGCTTAAATATGAAAAGAATAATGTGTGCTAAGCCTTACGAACTCAAACCTGAATATATTCTGTATAGGAAAAGCAGCGTTCATTTATGGATTAATGGTCATAACGAGCCCTGCGACTTTGATAGTAATCGGCGTAGTATTTTATATATGTTAAATAGTGATCTTAGCGAGTTCGAAGAAAAGTCTATTTATAACAATAATACTGAAAACCACAAGCCTTACACCTAAGTTTTCCTTTACTATATTTCACCGTCTCTGGATTCTCACATCGTATACATAACACACAAGTTTGAACATATTTAATAGGTACTTCTTGAATTCGATCTGGTAATGACCCAACTTATGGACCTTAATCCTCTAGGAAACCATTTAGCTAGATGTTTTAGATTACGTCCTATCGCTCGTGCAATAGCTTCCGCATTTTTAATGATAGTATAACCTCTAGTATACCTTGCTTCAATTCTTGGCATTGAATAACGATAATGGGGATCCTCTGAATCATTTATATTGATCATTACTACCTATTCATAATCAAATATTCTACCTATATTCTACCTATTCATGATAAATAGAAACCACTCTAAACCCCCAACCCCGATTATTACTGCAATAATATTCATCTCATGTTGAGTCGTTGTACTAGTCGTTGTACTAATAGTTGAACTAGTAGTTGGTATTGGCTCAACATTAGTCGTTACGACGGATGGTTTTGGTTTTACTTCAGCAACCGGATCTTTAATAGTATGAGGCAAATCTACTTTACTACTGCCCAAAGTATGCTTGATAGCTAGGTCTTTTGTTTGATTGTTTACTGAATCATTATCTTCAAATGTCATATCACTCGTTGCCTCCATAAGCTCGTTATTATAACCAACTACGCTTCGTGTATTTATTATAAGATTACTTGGCATTAACCATATTCCAGGTGCAACAACTAAATTCACTCACGATTTCGCCTCTTGTACGGCTAAATGATATCTTTAAACTGATTTTGCTATGTCGTTTTCGATCACACTAGATTCAAATAATGCTATAAATTGTTGTTGAGTTTCCCCAGCTCCACCACCTGTTCCAACAATGGAGGATCCTGTACTTACTTGAGACCCCAACACGCAACAAACAAATTCCATTCTCACTAGTAGGCACAAACCAAGAATACTTAAATTCTGCAAAATCATTATTGCGTATGAAACTAACTAAGGTACCATCTTCACGTTTTGCCCCCTCATCTGAAAATTTATTAATACCTGCAGGCCAAGTATTTGCATAAGTGTCGTAACCTCGAATAATATGTAAATTTTGATCTCAACAACCAGGTCCACTCCCCGGATAATTTATAAATATATCTCCTAATCCATGATTTCTTCCTCTTTTCCATCTAAAATCGCCATTATTCGGTAAACCAATTCATGACATCATGAGTTTATGATAATTCACCTTATTATATGGGTTGTTCGTCACATTAAATCCGGGTCGTACACTAAATTCGTATAAGATTCATCTAATGGTAAAATAAATGTGGAACTTAACAAAGCTATTTATAACCTGAGGGTAATCCACACTTTCAAATAGACCAGTGCCACAACCCGAAGTCGCACACCAAAGAGCAAAATTTAACTGTTGTGGCCAATAATTAATGTCCGGAACATTTAACCATTTGTTGCTTTGTTTAGCATTTCTAAAAGTAACAATCTGGGGCTTGAAAACATTCCTCATTCCCGCAGTAAACTTTTGATTCTCGGATACATATATATCCAATTTCGTTAATAATTCAATGTATCAGAAGCCCATTCCTTGAAACTTAGGCCTTTTTTTTAATGACTTGGTTTACGGGACATTTCTGGAAAAAACTAATGTCGGAGGGGGGAATAAAAATAAAAATAAAATAGAGTATTCAACCCTTCTTTTTTCAGGCAACGTGTACAATTTTATATCGGAGGGAAAAATAAGATGTTTCGTAGCCAATGTAACACAGACCTCGTACCCAGGGCTCAGTTTGGTGCTCTAATGCATTACATGTACAGTCCTGAGTGTAACTCGGTACTGGGTGCGAGGTTGTGTTGGTAGACTATTACAACTCACGAAAATTAATGAAAATAAAACATACCTTGGCCATTTGAATAGTTTTATTTCCAAAAATATGACCATATGAGGTTTTATTTTCTCCGCTTTTGAAAATAAAAAGGCACATTTGAAGTATACGATCGGCGCGAAAAAAATAATACAACATTTTCAATTTAATTTTTTTTTTCTGAAATCGGGAAATTCAACGTCGGCGGTCCCGTAAACCAAGTGATTAAAAAAAAGGCCTTACGGCTGGTATAGGATATTGTTTATCTGTAAATTGTAAACCATCCGGGAAAGATTCCTTAATAGTGGAAGTAATACCAAGATCCTTACCCAATTTCCTTTTAATTTCGGGGGTTAAATAATCTGTCCATGTTTTCCCAGATAAATCATCCCTAGTCATAACCGTAAGCCTGTTATAGGTCCTATAGACGCTTCCCCCATAATTATCATTAACGAATTTAAACTTTGTCATATCTACATTTGGAAAACGCCTCCAAAATTCCATCAGTAAAACTGAATCCTCATCCCCTTTTGGCAGATTAACATTCCGTCTATTTGTTTGTGGTGCTTCGATGCCAAGATCTAGAACAAGCTTGAATGTTACAAGGGGACGCGGGTATGTATTGTATGTAACGACAAATATCAGAAGCCAATTGTTTTCTCCCTTTTTCCAGTAGATAATATCTGTGTCAGAATCGTCCCAGCGCGCACTTTTAAACTTGGATAAATCAGATTTGGGATATTGTTTCTTAAATTCATCAAGTACTCCCATATTTATTACCTAAAGTCATATGTTTTTAATATTTCCATCATTGGTCTTTAGGTACATATTACTCCGCAGTTCAAATGTATGGTCTTTCATATATTCATTTGAATCATTCTTCTCCATCTACGGGTATATTTCGAACTCACAACATGACCAACTCCCAGTTGGCTTGATAGCTTAGTTGGTAGAGCACTGCTGCGTTATCGCATAGGTCATGGGTTCGAATCCTGTTTAGGCTTGAGTTTTTTTTTTTTTTTTTCAGGCTTTAATTTCACGGCTGCCTAAGTTTTGAACATAACTGCGATGATCAATTAGTAAAGGTAATCATACAGTTTGCACGAGCCGCTTCGGCGAGTGCAATTTCAGCTTTTTGAAAAACTCACAAGTGCAAATTAATTCCAAATTGAACGAGGAAAACCTATGATTACTCATTAATAATATAAACATGAAAAATTCGCCTGGAGGATGTGCCGGAAGATCTCATTGCGGACAGGAGGTGGACATTTGACGCAGATTTGACACTTTATTTACTGATTGGTGATTGATGAAGATCAGCTGATAACGCTACGAACTCAAAGCGGTTCGTTTATATCATATCATAATTCAGAATATCGATGTGTAATTTGCACTGGTGTTACACTTTTTGCACTGGTGTTACACTTGAACTGCACTGCTCTCAGCCAGTCAGAATCGAGTAATTTTTTCATGTATATTATTAATATCATTACATAATATTTTTCTACTTGTTTACTGGTTAGTTTTTTAATGTTCCCAATAATCTCTAACCGAGGGTATTTCTAGATAGCAATTGAATGGATATCTTAAACATAAACAAAGTCTCGAATATAAATCGCTGACGAGTTTCAGTATCTAAATCTCCAGAAAAATCCTGGAACAATATTTTGGTACCCATTTGAGATGGATTATGAAAGGCAATTACGCCTGCTACATTATCTCGAAATGGTTTGAGTACGCAAATGGATAACACCTGATGTCGACCAGAAAAAGCTAGACTAATAAACTTATTGCTTCTCTGATTCATATCGGTGCCTGAAGCACATTCGTATCAGTACCGGTAATTAATGTTTCAGAATCCGTTAATAATTGATTAATTTCATCGCCATTACAGGCTTCCGGTGAAGCCACTATAAATGTCCCATCGTTTTTAGCGAATCCTCTATAAGTCCGGTTTTTAATGTAAGTAGGGCAAATGAGCACAATATTTTCAAAAGCACCTCTGAATTTGCCTCTTAATTTATCCATTAGTTATTGAGTTTTTCCGCAATTGGTAGGACCTGTAATAATTAGATGACAGGGGAATTTGTGTCTTAAGTCTTCCATCACTTATTAAGAATCGATATAACCGTCTGATTATTAATCCGGGGACTTGACATATTTGAGCTATCTGATTTATATCCACATGGAATCCATATTTCATCACGACATAATAAATACCGGTCGCCACATAAAAAAATAAAGACGCAATAGTCGGAGGACGGTGTCGATCCATTAGGAGTAATTCGTCAACTTGATTAGCGACATCGTAAAGCAAATCCGAATTTAGATTAAAATGTCACGGCAATAAATGTCTATATGATCTGCATAGGTAATATGGGACTAGTTGTACATTTTCATGACTTGACTAAAATAATGAGGTTTTATTCCAAACATGAGTGTGACATCTCTATAATGTTGGTGTTTACCACAATCTCCCAAAGAAAAATAAACGCTAGCTGCTTGTAATCCCACATCACTTTTATCTCTCGGTCTTGGTTTGATATGGTCTAGTAACTCACTGTTTCGATGTTTTGCCCGTTGAACAATAATTTCCGGTATATGGTGATGATAACAAACGACATGGATATCCTCACATTTTTGACGTGATGCACGTTCACGTCGAGGAACGAAATTCCACATAGCTCGACGCCTTTAACCTCGTTCTGCCGGACTTGCATTTAATTTGGTTTAATTTGGACCAGAGTGCTTCACGAACTTTCAGGTAATATTCCATCGTTTGGAATATTGCAGCTATCTGGATCAAATATAATCCGTATTCGATGTCACAGCCAAAATTAGCGCCACAGGCGGAACAAAAGGTTATCGAATTGTATTTGAACTAGAATTTTCAGTCGCACATCTTTAATACGTAATAGACTTCAATTCTCCATTCCTGATTACCATTAAAGCGTCAATCACTGTGAACACATAACAAGTTATAACGAGTCCTACTCCATCACCTGTATTGTTGATTGATAATCCCGAACCATGGATGACGTTATCAGGATTCGTTCTTAAATCAATCCACAACGCGAATTTTGTCTCATAAAATTATTTTTCCATAATGTTATTACCATCTAAACACCGTTTAATACTCTGCCATGGATCACTTGATACCATCCCCTTAGAATAACGTTGATTGGGTAAACCATCTATATCTATGTCAACTGAAGTAATTTCAGCGGATTGGAATCGCTCACTAAATCGTTGTCCAGGATCATGATGATACGTAAATAAAAATAATATACCTGTCACAGAACGTCTGGGTGAATTAATATGCAAATTACGCTGTTAGGGACGGACGATTAGAAAAGTGATGGGAGGGAGGGTGGGGAATTTTCAGCTTGCACGAATTTTTTTTTCGCTCATTGCTTCTGCAGGAATTTTTTTTCAGGTGAACCCCTCTGCACGAATTTTTTTACTACGTGTGAAAAAGTCACAATTGGACCTTCCTTCTGCATTAATTTTTTTTCTTGGCATTTTCCATTGCATGAATTTTTTTGTTTTTTTCCCACCCCACCCCACCCCCCCCCCCCCCATCAATTTTCTAATGGTCCGTTCCTTAGGGACAATCACCATATTCTGGGATAGTTTACGAATATTCACATATAACGTTTCTCCGGGATTCGCTGAGGAAGGATTCAAAGTAATTCTATGTATAATAGATTCCGCTTTCAAACCAAACGAAACTTTTTGGATTGACGGTTGGATCTAATGTGTCACTGATAGATTGTGTCATTTAAAATGTAATGAATTAAAATCTTTAAATGGAGTTATCTAAGATATATTACAGTACAGGAGGCTATTGGAAAGGTTATTCAGCTATTGAAAAATTAGCTGATAAAGATAATGTGAGTGAATCAGAGGCTAGACATTGGTTAGAAGCGCAGGCAATATGGCAGGTCTATCTGGAAGCACCAAAATAAATACCTAGGCCACACTGGAATGTGGATAAACCTAATGAAGTGGACCTGGCCGATTTGTTATATTTAGCCACATGATACATTTAAAGGGAAAACTTATAAATATTCACTAGTAGTGATTGTTGTAGAGGCAGAACCCGTAACATCAAAAGATTCAAGTGAAGGAGCTAAAGCGTTAAATAAAATTTATTTCAAGCAGTTAAAATTTCCGAAGACATTAGTTGTTGATCCAGGACGGGAATTTTTACGTATAGTGTTATTATCCGTAGAAGCGAGGCCGCAAATCATCGAAGTCAATCATTTGTTGAACAAGCGAATCGGACATAAGCTGAGTAGTGATTTTCACACCAATACTCACAACAATTTTTTATCGAGGATCGATTTAGAATTGGGTTAAAAGGCTTCCTACAATAATTAAAACTTTGAATTCAACTACAACTAGATTAACTGGTAAAGAGCCGATGAAAGCATTAAAATTAGAGAAGGTAGGTATTAGGGAGGTACATTATAAAAGACCTGTTGGTATTGAGGAGGAAAGATTAGCAATCGCTGTTTTTGTTCAATATTTACTGGCACCGGGCGAGTCATTGGAAATTTATGAGCTGGATAGAATTGTTATTTCGAAGCTAGGGTCAAACGATTTTGTATTACGTGGAACAAGGGCCTAAACCGCGGGGATTCGTTAGGGAGGAATTGCAGGCTGTTTCTGAAAATAAGGAATTGCCTCCGAAGCGGGCAGACCACTCCTTGTTAGAGTGAAAAATAATCGCAAAAGAAAACTTCCAGACCTTTTCCCTGGTAAGCCGTACCGTTTAATAATGATCCAAAACACGAACTACATTCCGAGAGAGAGAGTCGAAAAATATAAAAGTGAAACTTAATCCTAAAAAGAGGGCATTTCCTAAATGTAAATCAAAATTCCGATAACGAGACAGTTGACGTGGAAATGCAATCCTAATCCCCCCCTTCATTGACCTGGTCAATCAAAGAGACTGTCACTGTTTACGAATTTCTAATCTGTTGAACTTCTTCATCTGGAACAAATTGGACGGCAAATTCTTGGGCATTTGAGGTACTCCCTCCACTGCTGTGTACAACGTCTCGAGAAATGTCGTTCGGGACTTCGACTGGATAAAGACGCTGGACAGGCCTCTTGAGCCGCATTTCTCCTCCGCGGAGAAATGCGGAGGCCATCCGAACCACTGCGGCACGGACATTCTGATCTCGACCGTAAATTAGGTCTTCAACAACTCCAATTTTCCACCTTTGACGGGGAGTAGAATCCTCGAATACACACACGACATCTCCCTGCCTTATTATTCGTGCTTGAGGAGACGTTTTACAGCGATGGTGTTCCCGCAGCTCCGTGAGGTATTCTTTTCTCCAACGGTCCCAAAAGTGCTGTAGAACCGTAGACAGATACTTCTGTCGCCGTGAGAGTTCTGCGGCAGGATTATTGCAGTCTTCTGTGATGGAGCCTTGGGTGTTTGGCGGGTGACTAAGAAGTCTTCGTCCGAGGCACAGAGAAGCGGGCGTGAGCGGCTCCTCGACGCTATCGGTGAGGTACGTCAATGGACGAGAATTGAGCACGGCTTCGACTTCTATCAGCGTGGTTTCAAATTCTTCATAAGTAACTCGCGCCTTTTCCAGTGTCTTCTTTAAGCAACGCTTAACTGATCGTATCATCTGCTCAAAAAATCCACCCCACCAAGGGGCTCGAGGTATGCTGAGCCTCCAATTTATCCCATGCTGAATGAGGAAGGATTTCAGGACTTTACTCTTGAAAGTTTTTCCGTTATCTAAAATAACAAGGTGTGGCACTCCTCTTCTAGCGGTGAGCCGCTTAAAGCTCTTTAGGAAGGAAGGGGTTGAGAGATCCGGCACGAGCTCGAGGTGAACTGCACGTGAGGAAGCACATGTAAAGATCGCGATGTACGCCTTGTTACATCTTTTGCTCCTTGAGTATACGTCCTTTACGAATACTGGTCCGACGAAATCGACTCCTACACGAGAAAAAGCGAAGTCGTCTGAGACTCTGAAGTCTGGCAGGGGCGGCTGAGGAAGAGCACTGTATGCCAAGCCTTCAAGCTTCTTGCATGTGACGCAACGGGAGATGACGTCACGAACAGCGCGACGTCCCTTTACAATCCAAAATCTTGACCTGACGTCGGTTAGGGTGTCCTTTACTCCATTATGCATTACGCGGTTATGATACCTTCTGATGACTAACTCGGTGATGGGATGCTTCTGAAGTAGAATAATAGGGAAACGTGGATCGTATGACAGCGGGGCGTTGTGAAGTCTTCCTCCACATCTCAAGACTCCTTTTTCGTCTTCGAAAAGACCCATTGAAACTCGCAGTTGGTCATATTTTCCCTCTGTCCTGACGAACTTCTGAACGTGCTTGATCCACATTTCTTCTGATTCTTTTATCTCTTCTAATCCAACTTCCGAAACGCTCTCTCGAGGTTGAACTTCTTTCTTTTGTGTTCGTCTGATGAATCGCAAGATGTGGGATGTTACTCGGAGAAGTTTTAAGAGATCACCGCGACCTTCGGGTCGTATTACATTTCCTAGTCCTTCTGCTGAGTCTTCCACCAGGTAAGTTGTTACCTTCTTTATTTTCTTGATTTCAGCAATGTCGCTGAATTCGAAGTTTAAGAGACCGAAGTTCTTCTGTTCTGGCCAAAATTCTTCTTCCTTCTTCAAGAACGCTGGACCTTCCCACCAATTTTGTACCGCCTTAAGCTGGGAGGCCTTACAACCACGTGAGGCAACATCTGCAGGATTTTGTCCCGAGGGAACATGTCTCCATGCTTCTAGAGGTACTAACTCTCGAATTTGCAAAACTCGGTTTTGGATAAAAGGCTTGAATTCCTTTCCGATTCCATAAATCCACCACAGTGCTATCTCAGAGTCCAGCCAACAAACCGTCTTGTTTATCTTGAGTATGAGCTGCAATGCCTTGCGAACACTCGCTATCAACTTCGCCAGTACCAGAGCAGACAATAGTTCCGTTCTTGGAGTGGTGGATCCAGTGATTGGGGTTACTCGTGTCTTAGAGGCGACGATACTCCACCAGACAGAACTTCCTGAACGGATTCTCAAATATACAACCGCGCCGTACGCCTTGTTAGATGCATCGCCAAAGCCATGAATATCAATGGTATTCTTCTGACTTCCGGGCAGCGGAGATAGGTAACAACGATTAATCGATATCCTTGAGGTTTCGCGCATGTCTTTCAGGAGTGATATCCAGCGAGTAGAGACTTCATCCCCCAGGGGAGAATCCCAATAGACCGTCTGCTTGCAAATTTCCTGAAAGAGTATCTTAAGAGCAGTGAAGACTGGCGAAAGAATTCCAAGAGGATCAAATATCTTTGCAATGGAGCTCAATATGACTCTCTTTGTGATGACCCCTTCTTCGAGATAACTGGTGAGGCTTTCGAAAGTAAATACGAGCTGATCTGTTGTTGTGCTGCACGCTGTTCCAAGGACCCTGGGCAGATCTTCAGTGCACTGACTGTAAAATTGTGATTTGGTGAAGGTTTGGTCTTCCTGTTGCAATTCAGCAAGGGGTTGCCCCTTCGCGTGATCTTCTTGGCTGTTTATAGTCGCTGACAGGATCGGATCGTTGGTCAGCCATTTACGCATATTGAATCCTCCTTCCATGAATCTGGACTTGAGCTTTGTGTAGAATTCGTACGCGGAGGCTTAATCTGGCTTCGAATTTGCCAAGTCATCCACGTACAGAGAGCGCAGGACATCGTCAACGAAATCTGGGTCCTCAGATCTGTAGGTGTCCAGATGGAAGCGGGTAGTTGCATTCAGAAGAAAAGGACTTGAACTAACTCCAAAGACTACTCTTGCAAAATGCATCACAAGTACTTGAGGGTCGTCCTTGAGAATATCATCAATCCACAGAAACCGAAGATAGTCACGGTGTTCTGGTGCAATCGCAACGTTCAAGAAAGCCTTCTCTATGTCAGCGGTGAGTGCAACGGCATGAGCTCGGAACCGGATTAAGATTTCAAAAATTAGAGGGGTGAGAAGTGGTCCCGCATACAGGCAGTCGTTGAGCTTGGTCCATTTCGTTTCGCAGAGGCGTCATAAACAACGCGGATCTTAGTAGTTTGTTTGTCCATCCTAATGACTTCTCTATGCGGGAGATAATGTACCTTGCCCGCACCCAATTCCTTTCCTTGAGTGACAATTTCCACGATTCCACTTCGTAGTTGATCCTTGATACTTCATCATAGTGTTTGAGGATTTCAGGCTCAGAAGAGAGTCTTCTTAAGAGTGTTTCCATCCTTCTCTTGCTTAGTTGATAGTTGTCTGGTAGAATTGGGTGGAATTCCTTGAAGGGCAACTTGACCTGGTACCTATCCCCATTATGCTTAATGAGTAGCGTATCCCGTCCCAAAACTGCATCTACCAGCCCATACTTCAACTACAAATATGTTCATCGGTGCAAAAAACAGCGTTCTCCTCCAAACGGCCAGAGCAAACATCTACAAACCAGATGATAATGAGACTCCTGTCAACGCAAGGCTAATCTTTGACAGCTGTAGTCAAAGAAGTTACGTCACAGAGAGCCTACAGAGATTTCTCAATTTTCGGAGTTTCTCGACTTTCCTCGCCACTGGCCTTCCATTGTTGAACGCTACGGTTTGATATCCCCAGTGACTCGCATAGGGAAGAATGATGACCCTTCTGACCGCAGAGATGACAGCTTTTTCCATTAACACATCGACGTGCCACGTGACCGGAGCGTAAATCAACTTCACCGCCACAACCGATAACTTTCCCTACCTCTGATATAGTTTTGGTCACATAGGCTTTATGACCGGCCCTTACCCTTATTTTCGTCTTTACATCCGACATTCCTCTCAAGTTGTGAACCTCGTATCACTCCATTTCTTCTGATGTTCCCGGGTCTCGGCAGCAAAATGTTAGAGTGAAAAATAATCGCAAAAGAAAACTTCCAGACCTTTTCCCTGGTAAACCGTACCGTTCAATAATGATCCAAAACACGAACTACATTCCGAGAGAGAGTCGAAAAATATAAAGGTGAAACTTAATCCTAAAAAAAGGGCATTTCCTAAATGTCAATCAAAATTCCGATAACGAGACAGTTCACGTGGAAATTAAATGCAATCCTAATCTAACACTCCTGTTCAAATCACGTTCGGGAGAGATATTTGAATAACCGACCACGAACACTTCCTTTTTCTTTGCCGATTGATTTGCTGAATCATCCTTTTCTCTAAGGTTGGCGTTGCCATGTGAATGCGGTTTCTAGAGCTAGAATTCTGGCGTTGAACGTTTCGCACTTGCACTTGGCAACCTGTTTCTTTGGACTCACATTGATGACACTAATTTGAATCTCGTTCCTAAGGAGCTCAAATCTATTGCGTGTATCCATGTTATTATTGGGAGTTGTCTGATGATTGCGTTTATTCTTTTTGCCGCAAGGGAATTTTCCACGAAGGACCAACGTTCATCTGCCTTTTAGGACGGCAGTCACAGTCATTCCTCTCCTAGACAATGATACTTAATGCCAGTCTTAATGATTCAGGTTTCTCTTGTTCCATGGACAATACTCGATTTTCAAAGGACAAGCATTTTTCCTTTGATTGTTTTGCGTATTGTCGACAACAAATGTTCATATCTCGTTTCATAATCAATGTCTTCAGCACCTACCGTATAATCTTCTTGTTTTTGAATATTTGCTGACATGAGATTTCAATTTTATTCTACTTTTTTTTCCGCAAGATAAATAAAAAACTAAAACATTGACATTGCCTATCGAGTTCCCAAGAGAAATGAAACTCCTTGTCCAAGACTAATTAATGCTCGTAGTTTGCTTAAAAATCTCAACAAACGTAAATTGATTATGGTGAATATGCACACACTACCTTCCATTTATTGGTGACACGGAAACTTGGCTAGTAAGTGATGCCACTTCCGAGTTAGTAAATATTACCGGGTACAATTTTATTTCAAAGCATCGGATATCTAAATCAGGCGGAGGTGTCGGTATTTATTTACAAAATGGTCTATAAACTTCATCGGGAATGTAATTTCTCCGACCCAGAGATAATTGAATCCCTATTTGTGGAAATAGTCGTACCTCGAGTGAAAAACATAATTGTAAGCTCTGTGTATGGATCACTTAATTATTACGTAAATGCTTCTTAGACAAATTTGATGATATTCTTTCCATTATTTCGAAAGACAACAGAAGTTGCCATGTAATGGGTGATTTTAATTTAGATTTACTTCAGTACAATTATCATTTGCCCACTCAGGAATTTATCGAATGTCTATTTTCACACGCTTCTTTACCACTCATATCGAATACACCTTGGCTGACTTTCCATTCTGCAACATTTAAGAAACAGAAAACATGTACCGTGTTTCTATCGAGTTATAGAAACACGAGTGGAAGGTTGGGAGAATGAGAAATACTGTGGAAACACGAGCCGTAGGCGGGTGTTTCCACAGCTTTTTCGAGTTCCCCCAAACTTTCACGAGTGTTTTTATAACTCGATAGAAACACGTAGAACATGTTTTCTACTTCTTTTAGAAAACACCGCGACGATAAAAAGTAAAACAACTTGTTAACTTTGACGACCAAAATGTAAATTGTCTCTGGCGCGTCATCATTACGTCAACAGCTCGTGCCAGTTCTTTGTTTCTATCGAGTTATAGAAGCATGAATTCTAACCAATCAGCGCACGTATTTTCTTAGGACTGTTTTCTAATTAAGAAATAGAAAACATGTACCGTGTTTCTATCGAGCTATAGAAACACGAGTGGAAGTTTGGGAGAACGAGAAATGCTGTGGGAACACGAGCCGCAGCTTTTTCGAGTTCTCCCAAACTTTCACGAGTGTTTCTCTTAAACAATTAGATTATGAGCTCGAGATTTCAATCGCGCGGATAGTTGACGAGGGCGCAGCCCGAGTCAACTATCACGCGATAGAAATCGAGAGCGAATAATCTAATTGTTTTAGTATAAATCTACTAGTCGTTCAAAACTTTGTCTTTTCTGGAACAGCCTGGACCAGTAAACTGTCTAAATCTTCTTCATGGACACTTCGAAAACGTGAAGAAGCGGCCGCAATTACGCTACTCACTATCTATCACAGAATAGATAGTGGGTAGCGTAGCCAATCAGAGCGCGGCATTTGTGATAGAACGCTAGTAGATTTATACTAAAACCCGATAGAAACACGAAGAACATGTTTTCTATTTCTTTTAGAAAATACCGCGACGAAAAAAAAGAAAAACAACTTGTTAACTTTGATTATCAAAATGTAAATTCTCTTTGCCGCGTCAACATTACGTCAACAGCTCGTGCTAGTTCTGTGTTTCTATCGAGTTACAGAAACACGAATTCTAACCAATCAGCGCTTGTATTTTCTAAGGACTGTTTTCTAATAATTGATAACATATTTACCAATCATCTCTCGACACATGTCTTTACCGGTATTGTTCTCAATGATTTATCGTATCATTTTTCGATCTACTGTTGTGATGTTTTGCAGCACGAAATTGAGAACAAACTTTAAAAGCGCTCGATTAAAAAAGACAATTTAAACAAATTCAATGAATCTGTTACGCTTACTGACTGGTCGAAACTTCTAAACACGGATAACCCTATTGAATACTACAGTACATTTATAAATGAATACTCGAGAAATCTATAGGTCGGAAAAATAGCCTTTATAAAAATATTAATAATCAAATCACTCAAGAGGTGACAGACTTTGCAAATATTTTACTAATACTGGCCCAAGTTTTGCAAGTGCTGTACTCTCAGTTAATTCTAATTTTCCTTTCATTCCTCATCGACAATGATAACAATCCCATTACCCTGAAGCCAACAACTACAAGAGAATAAAAAATGAATTCTAAAACATTAGCTTCTGGAAAAGCCCCTAGTTATGACAAAATTCCAATTCGTGTAATAAAAATCTCTTTTTACTTAATTTCGTCACCTTCAGCGAATATTATTAATCAGTTACTGCAAAAAAACATTTTCCCAGACAAACTGAAAATAAGTATAATATTCCTTATGTACAAAAGGAAGGATCCTTGTCTTTTTGTGAATTACAAACCAATTTCTCTATTATCGAATTTTTCGAAATTTCTTAAGAGAGTTATGTACAATCGATTAATATAGTTAATTCAAGAATATGGCATACTCTGCTGTTGCCAATTTGGCTTTCGATAAAGCCACTCTAATTCTCTTGCGTCTATTAACCTTATTAAAAAAATTTTATCTGCGATTGATCGAAATGAGACCACTGCAAGAGCTTTCCTTAATCTCTCTGAAGCACTTGATACCACGGACGATAAAATCCTATTTGGCAAGTTGGAACATTATGGTATTCGCGGCCTGGCGTTGAAGTGGATTAAAAGTTTTTTTTCCTTGTCGTTAAAAGTTTGGTAAATGTTCTTCTAAGCAGATTAATAAATGCGTTGTCCCTCAAGGTTACATTTTAAGTCCACTATTTTTCATGCATATTTTATATTAACGACCTTCCCCAAAAATCACTGAGAAGCTAGTGAATGGTGATATCAGAATATGTCTTGACATAAAGCAAGCAAATCAGGCCATTTTACAGGAGAAACACCCAGTCCCAACAGTAGAAGAGACACTTTAAGAGGTGTCTTATGAAAAATATGGCCTTCCAACAAATTATGTTACACCGAAATTCTTGGGACATTACAACATTCGATGGTTTATACAGATACAAGCGCTCACTCTTTGGCGTAAACATGGCCATGTTCCAACAAATCGTATGGCAAGTAACTTAAGGCTGCTCAGGCGCATACAAGCTTCATGATGAACTGCGAGTCACTGGGGCAGACGACAAAGGTCACGATGAGATCTTACACAGGATCATGAGCAAGTTGGAGGAATGTGGTCTCATCGTGAAATATGATAAGTGTGGCGCTGGTGCCAGTAGCATGGTTTGCATGGGTGATGTATTCTCTGGTGAAGGACTAAAAGTGTCCAGTAAACGCGTGAAAGCTTTCGTTGGAGCACCAACATCTCAGTCTGAAGAAGTTTCATTGGGTTAGCTTAATTCTGCGCAAAGTTCATTCCAAACTTTGCAACCATATCAAGTCCTTTGTGGTACCTAACCAGTAAGGATGTTAAGGCGCAAAGGAGAGCAACGCCTTCCAAGAAATTAAAGACCTGCTAATTAGAGCATCAATGATGCCCTACCACAGACAAGGTACCACAACACGGCTCACAAACGTAGCCCTCCTGTTGGAGTTGAAGCAATCCTTAAGCAGAACCAAGACGACGTGAGCTACGGCCCAATATAATACGCCAGCCGGAAGTGAGGCAAAGTTGAAGCAAGATACTCCCAGTTTAAATGAGAAGCCCTAGCTGTAAAATGGGCTTGCGGAAGTTCTACCTGTACCTATGCGGAGTTAAATTCGAGATCTACACTGACCACAAGCCGCTAGTCACAGCAGTCTGTGCAAAGTCCAATCCTCCATCTGCCCGGATAGCAAGGTAACTCTTGCACTTGCAGCAATTCTAGTACCCGTTGACGCACATACCAGGCAAAGGTAATTTAGTAGACGCCCCCCGCCGCCTCCCAGCAAGATGAACACACCTTAAAAACTGAAGATTTTGCATACACCGTGGTAAGTGTAGATGCGCCAGCTGATTTACCGCCGAAGTAAGTGGAGACTGCAAATGATTCAACAGCAAAGGATTCCACCTTACATATAGTGCTGTGATGACTGGTGACTGAACTCTGTTGTAAGGCACCATCTACAAAGCGGTTGAAGACTAACTAAGGGTAGTAGGGCAAGTAGTGATGAGAGGGACTCGCATTGTCATGCCCCAGAGCCTTTGGAAGCAAACCATCCTATTGGCACACGAAGGTCATCAGAGCATGGTCGATAATAAGGCCAGGTTGCGAGAGAAACTGTGGTGGCCTCAAATGGACAAACAGGTGAAGGATTTCATACGTTCGTGCCATCCCTGCCAACTTGGAGGACCAAGAGCGAAACCATAACCTGTGAGGTCAAGGAGCCTGTATGGTGAGCCCTGGCAAGAGATACTGGTTGGTCTTCTTGAGATACCAAATAGCGAACACCTCTAGGTGGTTGTCGAGTATTATTCCCTTTAGCTAGAGGCCATTTTCAGAAGGGCAGCACGTAATAAAGAGTATAAAAGCTATTTTCAGAACACATGCATTACCAGAAGCTCTTCACAGTGACCCTGGTCCACCATTTGCGTCAAAGGAATTTGAGGGTTTCCCAGAATACTTGGAAATAAACCACAAAAAGGGCGTACCCTATTGGTCACAGAGCAACGGGGGAGTGAAATGTGGCAATAAAACAATTCTGAAGAAACTACGATTTGCTCGCCTTAAAGTGAAAGATTGGAGGAAAGCACTTCAGAACTTTCTCTTCCAATATAGAGTTAACACACATACTGTTACTGTGGTATCGCCTGCCGAACTACTGATGGGGAGGAAATTGCGTGACAAGCTTCCTCGAGTTGAATACTCCAAAGCCCCCCAGTATGAGGGAAGCATATTGGCAGCAACTGTTGAGAGAGAGAGAGACAGCCTTGCATAGATACGCAGATAGAACGCGAGGAGTTAGACACAGCAATAGTAATGAGGATGACAAGTACTATTAAGGCAGACACGTAAAAACAAGCGCTCACCGAAGTATCAGCCAGAACCTTACACTGTCACTCGCAAGTCGTCTTGCAAGACACAAATGGGAACAATAAGATTCGCACCAATGCTCATATGATGTTCAATGTTCCAGTTCTTCAAGAACCGTGGCTACCCTGAATTAGTTGTGAAGACAGTTCAACAACGCGTCCAAACAACTGACCAACAGTCAGCACCACAAACATAACAAAACGAAGAGAACCAGAGAATACCGTTTATACTCACTTTTCACCCACTCATCCTACCTGTCAAGAACATCATTCTGAAGAACTTCAAGTTACTTCAGAATGAAAACGACACAGGTAGAATCTTCTAACTACCGCCACTCATTTCATCATTTTTTCGACCTTTTAGTTAGAAGTACACAATGAAAGCCGATGAATCACCTGGCACCTTCAAATCCACACGCAAAAAAAAAGCAAAATTTGCCCTTTCATCCACAACATAAACAAAATAACAGGACCTAGGCGATCGATTAAAATAACCAACCGTTTCACATGCACTTCCATCGATGTTATCTATTGCATAAGATGATGACTGCTAGCCCAACAACACTGGGACTGCTGGACTCCTTCCAGAAGAGGGCAGTTCGAGTTATTGGTGTAGACGTAGACGAAGCTAGAACAGAACTCAACATCTCATCTCTACATCAGAGACGTCAGGTGGCGGCGTCTACAGTCCTCTACAAAAGGCATACCAACATATGCCCGACAGACCGTCGTACTCTGCTTTCTCAGCCTTATGTTACCTAGAGAGCTACCCGTACCAGCCTGTCAATGCCACGCCACGCTCTCGTTGTACCTGTGTCCAGAACAGTCTCCACAAGCCGGACTTTTATCCACACTGCAGTTCATGTTTGGAACAGCTTACCAGATAATGTAGTTGGCCACATCACCGAAAATGGTGTCGCATCCTTCAAGAGCAGAGTGCATGAGTATCTATTGCCATGTGTTTAAGGCTTCTGCCCCTGCTCTCCATTTTTCTTGATGCTGTGAACCACTGATTAGCCCTTGGCGATATCTACCATAGTGCATTGCTGCCTATGCTAGGTTTTAAATATGAATCAATCCTCATGGGCTATTTTTCACTGACGCATTTTATAAAAAAAAACAAACCTTATACAAGAAGATATACATCGGCGGGACCGGAAGAAGATTAGGTGACCGTTACCGCGAACATCTGCGTGACGTCGAACGAAATGACAAAGATGCATCTAAACCTGTGGCGCGACACTTTAATCTGCCGAACCATTCCATTTCGTTGAATATGAACATGGTGTTACGCGGCCTTTCCGTACATCAGGGAAACACAGAAAGCCATAAAAACCTAGAACAGAAGTTTATCTTCCAACTCGGTTCTCTTACTCCCCACGGTATCAACGAACGTTTCTCATTCATTTAATCATTCATCAAATTTATTCACTTCCATTCAAACACTGCTATGGCTCCAACAATAGCCTAGCTCCAAACTTCTGTATATAAATTGTACGTAACACACAATTCTCTCATTCGCTCCGACGAAGGGCTAACGCTCGAAACGTCAGCACCCCCTTTTACCTTACCGTGGTATAACTTACTTTGTCAATTCGTTTGATTATCCCAATTTCTAATGCTCATATGAAAACGTCTGTTGAAGCTAAAACTGTTGATAAAGGCGAAATAGATCCACAGCCCCACTTACCCGAGCGGCCAGTGCACCCCGAACAGGATCACCCAAATCCCAGCCCTAGTCCAAAATCCCACCCAAAGATACACAGGAATCTAGCCCCTTGCATTCAGTTGCTTCACGCCCAGTGCGCGCCAGGCAAGCGCCTGCCTGAATGCAAGATTTCCTATATGCATGGTTGAATTATTCAGAAGAAAATAAGAGACTATGAGCTTTCTTTTCCAGTATAGAGTGTTGGTAATTACTTAGTGGGAGATGTACCTGCTGCACCCAAACTATGGAACCAGCTCACATCTCGGGAGAACTAATGGTCATGTCCTAGATAATTTTGCCCAGTATTGTAGCTCCGTGCATCATGATGATTCAGATGGAGTTACCACAGAAAAGTACGCATCCTCCTAGACTGCAAAAGTTGTTTAACCACGGGAATAGAGGGACGCAAGGGTTTTCTACGAAAGTAGAACTGAAACTTTTTGAATCCTGGAAGGTTTTATGTATTATTATTAATAATATTATTAATGATAATAATAATTATTATTATTACTAATTTGCATGCACGTTCGTGTCCTAGAAAACAACATAGTACTCCTGTGCTATATGCATGGTTAAATTATTCAGAAGGAAATACGAGACTATGAGCTTTCTTTTCAAGTATAGAGTTTTGGTAATTACTTAGTGGGAGATGTACCTGCTGCACCAAAACTATGGAACCAGCTACCATCACAGCTCAGGAGAACTAGTGGTCATGAAATCTTTTTAAGCGAGCTCTTAAGACCCACCCTTTTAAGCAAGTCTTCTATTACTTTTTCATCTATTTTATTTCTAAGCATATAATGAAAGGGTTTTATCATGATGATTCAGATGGAATTACCACAGAAAAGTACGCATCCTCCTAGACTGCAAAAGTTGTTTAACCACGGGAATAGAGGGACGCAAGGGTTTTCTACGAAAGTAGAACTGAAACTTTTTGAATCCTGGAAGGTTTTATGTATTATTATTAATAATATTATTAATGATAATAATTATTACTATTATTACTAATTTGCATGCACGCTCGTGTCCTAGAAAACAACATAGTACTCCCGTGTGAGTTCAATGTATGCGAGGGTAATATCTAGTTGCTGAGTCATCAAAAATGAATTTCATTCTCTTACTTCAACTTCTACAAGGCCATAGACTGTCTGAGGGCCAACCTGAGATCACGTATTATCCGACATTAAAATTATTTCTTTTATAGTCTCAAAATGACTGAGGCAAGTACCTCGGTTTGCTTCTTGCTGGTTCTGTGTTGCCTTATTTTAAAAAAGGGAGTTAAGAGTAGGAAACTGGAAAATATACAGCCATATCAGTGTTAAATAATGTCGATGTCAACCAAGGACACGTTCTTTTTCAACACGCTTTATTTTAACACAAACAGTTCACACAATTACAAAATATTCTGGCTAAGTTTATGTTCCTGAAAGCTTAATACCACAAAATAGTCATGTTTAAGAGTGATGAGGATATCGCTAACTCAAAACAATTGCGGTTCTTAGAACCTTCAACTCGATATGATATTCGCCTCGCCTGTGATGAGCGACAGGGCTTATGGACGAATCTATGTTTAAACTTAATTTTTTGTCATTTTGAAAAATGTTCCTACAGGCTGTCAAAAATAAATGAAATACCATCTGATATCAATAACACACTTTGCTGGTGTCTGCCATCTTAGGAATGACACGTTTTAAGGTTTGGGAAAATAAAAAAAAATGCTGTATCTCGAAAAAAGGCTTATGCTGAAAACATAATAACATAATAAGGTATTCATGCTAAGGTAAAATTGATTATAACATGCGCTATATGCTAACGTATAAGCAACCGCCACTGATTTGAACTACTTAGAAGAATAACTGATTAAGAGCCATTCTTGTTCCTAGGTACCGCGATCCGACTGGTCAGCTTCGTAAATCGAGACGAGTCAGCGATCTCGGTCCTGAGCAAGTAATAGGCGGGCTCTAAGCACAAAATTGATAACGATCTGGCGAAAACAAGTAGCTGATCATGTTTTGAGGCCATGTTTCAATCAGGACAATAATAATAACAAAAATAATAATTCTGGCGTTTGAGAAGGGATCAAAGTCAAGCTAATCAAACCCTTTTCTTAACTAGGTTCTTTGAGAATACATGAACTTCAAGTCGGTAGCGCTGGATCCTAAAACACTCAAACTTCTCTTGAAGATATATTTTTACTGTTTGTAGCTATCCTTGGCTTTGCCGCAAAGCTCAACATGATGGCACTGATTTCAAAAACAACACTTTCAAGCGGTAAATTGCCAGATGGCTGCTTTTAAGTATAATTATCAAGCTCATAGACATGATACTTCAATGTACTTATAAGAAAACATTGATCGTTACTGTATTGGATTAATTAACATGCGAAAATTTCCAAGCTTATTTTAAACATACGGCGTCGCCGGCTCACGTTGCCATGTCTAACATGTCTCACTCCTCACTCTGAGTTCCAGAGTTGGATTCTCGTTGCACACAGTGCCAGAGTTCGGGCGCATACCAGTAGACACATTTATTTGTCAGGTGGTAAGTAGTAAACCGAATTATCAAAGGCGGCAGTATTGTCATCCCCGACTCTCGGTTGGCTTCCCATTGTCCCTTGTCGGCTGTCATGCTCTATGAAGTGGGCCTGATTTTCGTTCCCCCTTACATTATGCATTTCTACATCTCTGCCCGGCTGGGAAATTTTTCCCACACTACGGGGTTCGAAGCTAAAGAGAAATTAAAAAGAAATTAAAAGCATAATTTAGTTATACCCGCTTCAGTACGCATGTGCACGCTAACGTTGCGCATGGGAAAGGTCTCATAAAAATGCTGATATACGATAATGAATTCCTATTCATCGTCTTCCATTGTCACCATGGTACGATCTTTTATATTGTCATTGGTACACGTGTAAGACCATTGCCAATGAATTTAGAAGCATCTCATGGAAACATGAACATGCGATAATCTATTCCTCTGCATTATCTTATGGTTAACGTCGCTTCTTTTGAGTACAAATTAAGTATAAATTATCCCCGATGGCCTTGCCAGTATGTTGGAAATGATCACCTGGACATACCAATATATAGTAATCTATTCCTTCTTACTGTCTCATTGAAAACATGGGATTGTCTTCGTTTGCCTGTTTCTTAACAAGGTATGAGATGGTCTTGGTTACAACTTATACACGACCCCCTGGTTAGTAAGTTGGGAAGGATCATATGGATTTACCTGGCTGGAGAGGAATTAATTGCGTCCCCCAAACTTCAACGAACAAACAAGAGACAGAAAAACAAGGAAAAAAACGAACAAAGAAACTTCCAAACGTACGGACAAAGCAAGAAAGTAGCAAGTGGTTTTTGAGGTTAGTTTTAGAAACATGTCCACCAGTCAAAAGCTTTGCTTGATCAAGCCAGACGTTTCTTAAGTCTTCTATTTATCGCAGACATAGGGATACTACAATAACATATAATCTTACCTCTGAGTCTTTTTGTAGCACGCAATAACTACTAAGACAATGATAATAAACACAATTCCTCCAGCAACGCAGCCAGCAATGATGTAAGCCGTGTTGTTGGAATCCTCTTTATCTGTTGGCCCTGGTGAAGTTGTTAATGGAGCTGAACTGGAATCCGGCTCAGTAAGAGGTTGAACACTAGAAATGTTAAAGTTAGTGGCTTGTGAAATATCTGCTAGAGAATTCTTGACAATTGAAACCAGCACGTCTTTGCTGATCAGACTTTGTGAAACCTCTGGTGGAAACTGTAAATAAAAAGCTATACTAGCTATCAGTGGGTTCAGGGAGGTTTGTTTTGGATATCCAGGGAGAATGTGAACTTGATCCTGCGTGAAAACGATGTTGCTTGTGGCCCTCTTGCGACGAGAACTGTGAAAAGAGAAAAGATATATCCTCTGTGAGCTTCAAAGCTATATTTAAACTCCCTAACATATCTGAGCAATTCATGTGATGACTTCTGACTAGAGGCTTTCTTAAAGAAGGATCTAGTGACTAAATACCTGCTAGGGGCAATGCACTCTCCTGTCTCTTGACAGTACTTGGTTGCAGCATTTGCGACTGCTGTTTTCAGGGACTCCTCGATTGTTTCGTTCCACTTATGGGAGAGAAATGAAAGGAAAGTTAGACCTATTAATTTCGCAATGAAGGCTGATAAAGAAAGGCTAAAACGTAAATCAAAAGCAATTTCAGGCTTTATTTACCTTTTAAGCTACTAGATTAAAATTAAAAAATTTACAGTTCGAACGTTTGGCCGTTGTCTTGGGACGACTTATTTAAGACGTAATTAATTTGAAAACCAGTTTTATTAATATGCCCTCGAGTGTTGTTTAGAACCCTAATAACTGAACACAATGATTATACTATTAACAATGAAAATTGTTACTAATTGAATTAAATGGCTGCCCATTCTTGTCGACAATGTGGACTTGATACTTGTCAAGCGACCACTGACTAAGAAATGTTCTTATGAAAACAAACATTTATAAAGATTGAATGCTATAACCACCGAATAAAGATAAACTTGGATTCTGCGATGTTTGGTTGCGGCAGGATTTGCTTTCATTTTACTTGGAAGTACTTAATGCGATTTGGCGAATGAATATAACTACTGAGTGACGAGTCTCAAACATGAGTGAATTAGAGTTCAATTCTGCAGCTCTATGTGTTGTAGTTCAATTTCATCCTTGGTTCAAATTTTATTTTCCTTTGCTTCAAACTCTTTGTCATCAAATTGTCATAACCCAAAACAAAAATTGAACCACAACATTTACATCATACATTCATGAAATGCTGCTTTATTCATCTGCTCTTTACAAGTTTCAATATAAAGAAATGGTAGAGTCTGCAGTATCGACGGCTTGAATGACATAGAAAATTAAAAATACAAAATTCAACCAACCTGAGAGATATTGAATCCCGACACTTTGATCTCGGCAGCTCGGAGTTCTTCTTCCTCAGATGCTGTTGGATTGATGGTAGTGGCAGTGGTAGATTGGGGAGTCGTAGCTGGGACGAGCTCTTAAAGAAAAACACAAAACGAACAAATGAGTTAAAGAATGCTCTCTTCTCGACCTCATAGACATCAACTACATGTACTACGCGGTACGAAGCATCCGCAATTACAATGCATCAAATATTCGCGCTTGTGAGCGGTTGGTCCTAATGCGTTAACCAATTTCAAAGTGCACTTAATTATGAAACGAATGCCAATGCAGAACCATACTGCACTATTTTTCAGTAGTTTAACACTGATAACATTTTATTGAAATCAAATGTCTGATTTAAATTCTGCATTTACTTGAGATTCTTTCACGGGGAGCCGTTGTCTTTCCAGGACGAATGAAGTTCTGGGCAAAGATTCATGCATATTTCCGCGCGCAGTAAGGCTAATGGTTCAAATATTTAGTCATATTCACCCCACGCTTGATTAATAACCCATATCAATAGACCTACCTTGGCATTTGCTGTCTATCATTTCCAATCCTTCCTCGCAGGTACAATTGTAGTGTCCTTCTTTATTTTGGCATGACATTGAATCATCCGGGCAATTGAAAGTGCCCTCAAAGCACTCGTTTATGTCTGAAATGCAAGATTTCCCCACCGACGGAAGAGTTAGAGCGACTATAGGGTTTGATTCACTAATAAAAAAGGTTTTAACACATTGCATATTAAAACAAACTGTTCAGCAAGAAACTTATGCCCTCAAGTTTTCAGAAAAAAGTACGATTATTAAGTCAGTTTCTTGGCAGATGAAATAGTTAGTGCCACATTGTACAATATTATTTTATAGTGTATTGTACAATCGCTAATGTATATTCTACAGAATTCTTCCACAGATTTTTTTGCCGGTCACATTGCATGGTTTTACTCCCAAATGAAAAAAGTCAAAGCCAGCTTAACAGTAAAGGACATTACCACAGTACAGCACTGCTTAGTCGCTTTCCTAAGAATGATCACAACACGAGTATGGTTTCATCTACAGGGTGGAAAAGAAGACGCTCACTTTTCAAACAAACCACAGCAGAATACTGTGCGGTAACATACCATTACACGTGAAGTTGTCCTCACTAAGCTTGAACCCGCCGTAGCACGAACAGTAGTAGCCTCCTATAAAGTTGTGGCAGTTCTGATTGCAGCGGTTTTCATTAGGCCTACATTCATCAATATCTGAAAATAACATGAATGTTGCAAACAGAAATTTAACTACTACTGGAACTTGTAGTGCTACAAATGACTTCCAGAATTCCTCTGACCATTAGCCCTTATATTGGGAATGAGCAGGGTTGAGCATGGGGGAGAAATATTTCTTTGACCTTGGTAGGAGGGGGGCATTGGCATTTTCGGTTTTGCGGCTTTCAGTAGTGGTTAGGTCGGTTTTTCTGTTTTGGTGTTCACTGCAGTTTGGGGATTTTTCGATTTTTAGCATCTGGTTTTCGGTTTCGTAAAAAGTACTAGCGGTTTTTCGCTTTTGGTATCCGATGTGGTTTTTGGTTTTTCTTCTTTTGGTTTTTTGGGTTTGAGTTAATCTCGAATAGCCGCGAAAAGGCAAGGTTATTTAGAGGAATGCGTGACAAACTAATGTCACTGTAGAGGGACACCATTGTATCAGTTTTAGCGGTTTTGTATACGGTGTTCGGTTTTGACCGACTGTTTTTTGCGGTTTTGGACTATTTTTTCTTCGGTTTTGCGGTTTCTAATATATCTCAATGACTTCTTCTGTTAGGAATCGAAGCCGCGATCGTCGAGATGGAGTCACCGTTGCTTACGGTACGAGGGCTTACGAGAGCTCTTTTTTTTCGAAATAAGCACCACGAAAAGCAAAGAAAATTTTTTTTGTTCTTTACCATACGTTCTTTACTAACACAAAAAAATATCAAGAGCCCTACTTTTTCAAGAAATAAAATTTTATGATCTAGGTATTCTTTGGGTACACAGCATTTCACCCGTATGCCATTTCAGAGATCGCTACCAATAAAAAGAGCAAAACAGCTGATCAGTTAACTTTTTTCTTATGTAAAATCGAAGACGTCAACATTGGAAAAACAGTTGACCGAAAATGCACCGACATTCCTTGTTACGTTTTAAATTGTTTTTACTCTCTTCGCATCCTGATTGTACAATTTTCCTCGTGTTCAGAAACTTCGTAAGTTACCTTGACAAGATACTCCGTCTTGATCCAGCGTGTACCCTGCATTGCAGCCACATTTCTCTTGACCTCGGGACGAGTAGCAGAATTGTCTACATCCAAGCTGATTCTGAACGCACGGACTCTTGGCTGAAAGACGATCAAGCATTAATCTAGTTTCATAAATCTTCAACTTTTTCGTGAAGGGAAGAGTCTGTTATGAGCATTGAACAGGATTAAATATTGCCGAGCAAAATTTAATATGCGTATTATAACGCCTTTTACGAAAAGCCTAAATAAAGAATAAAAAAGCCCAAATTTATATATTTATTGGCCGTGATTTAAACACAATCATGCGCATAATAATACAAATTGTTAAACAGACATGGGTAAACCTCTTAAGAAAAACCCTAAGAAGCATTCAAGATTTTGTCCTAGTACGTACAAATGCCTTTCTGAGTTTGTATAATGGGATTGTAAGGTATAAATAAATGTATTATTTGTGTGTCTTGGGCAAGTGTTATCCAACGCCATAAAAACATGGCAACTTGTAAAGATACCCCTTGTGTTAAGGGCACGAAGAAACCCAGACTGTTATAACAACTTAGGAATGTTTCAACTCAAAAAATACAAATTTTGAGTTTATGTTTATACTTTTAAAGAGCTTTATGTATCGAATACCTTGACTCATAATATTCCTATCCCGGTTTCGTTTAGCCAATATAAATGACTAATTAACCGAAATGTTTACTCTATCGACCTAAGTCTTGAAAAGTAGCTCATTTTATTATAATAGATCTTTAGTCATGACTTGTACGGAGTGATTTTACCCAATTTAAATGCATTTATCCACCTCATTTTTTTTTGACAAAGCGTCATTAATTTGCAGTTGCAGATTCCATTATATTTCCATGCATCAAGTCAGCAATTGGTGACGGGACGCTACGTTTTTCTTTCCACTCTGCGGCTTGACTGGCTGCTCGGATGTTCGTGTTGAAAAATCACGTATATCATTCACGCCAAACTAGATTTCAATTTTTTACCACAATCTAACAGCTTGCTCTTTGAATACTTTGCGTTGCGTAGTTTGCAACGCACCTTCCATGACCATTGTACCAGCTTCAAAGAAAACGTGCTAGATATCAAAATGCCTCTAGTAATTGTGTACTTACGTTCGCAGTTCTTAGGATCTGAAGGATCGACTTTGAAGTCTTCATTACAGCTACAGTTGTATCCACCGGGAAAGTTCTCACAGTTTTGCGCACAGTCACTCACAGGAGAACACTCATCGATGTCTGCAAAAATAAAAGAGATAGAAATTTAGATAATGAGGTAAAAAGAGGACACAAGCAGCGTCTTTAGGACTTGAACACAAAACACAGCCACTCATTTCCTCACGTTAAATAAGTAAAACAAAATTGATGCAAATGAATATATGAAAGACCATACATTTGAATATGTAATGACATTAAGCAGCACAACTTATGCAGCTGTGAAATTAAAGCCTGAAAAAAACTCAGGCCCGAACGGGATGCGAACCCATGAACTCTGCGATACCGGAGCAGTGCTCTACAATAGATAAACATGTTCCTTTAAAAAATTAAGTAAACGAGAAGCAAAATTTAAGTCCAAACCTTGGATTACTCAGGGTATTCGTAAATCTATTAAAACTAAAAATAAGCTATTTGAGCATTATTTGAAAAGTAAGTCTCAAAGTAATCACTCTCGCTATAAAATTTACAAGAACAAACTAAAGCATATTTTAATTGTTAGTAAAAAACTTTATTATAAAGAATATTTTACTTATCATGTTAATAATGCAAAAGCCACATGGAAGGGTATTAAACAGCTTATTAGCTCCAAGCGTAGTAAATTGTCGTTCCCAAATAGATTAACAGTCGATGGTAACACCGTAACTGATGCCAAAGGTATAGCTGATGCCTTCAACAAATATTTTGCCTCAGTTGGGCCAATGTTGGCCAATGGTATTCAACCTGGCAATAGAACCTTTGTGGAATATTTAACAAATTCACAATGCAACAGTTTTTATTTATCACCAGTATCACCAACTGAAGTTGAGAATATTATTTCTAGCTTAAATGCAAGTAAAGCACTAGGGCCACATAGCATTCCAGTGACAATTCTTAAATTATTGAAGAGCATCTTGTGTCATCCATTATCTTATTTATTTAATTGTTCTTTTTCTCTTGGTTTAGTGCCAGATAAGTTAAAAATTGGGAGAGTAATACCTCTACACAAAAGTGGTAATCAGGCTTTAGTATCCATTTATAGACCAATTACTCTGTTATCTGTTTTCCATAAAATAATGGAGAAGATAATGTTAATGTTTCTTGATAAACATAATATACTAGATAATAATCAATTTGGTTTTCGTAGTGGACGCTCCACTACCCAGGCCTCTATGCTTATCACTGATAAAATCCAAAGAGCCATTGAAAGTAAATTATATTATTGCGGGATATTTTTGGACTTAAGTAAAGCCTTCGATACAGTAGATCACAACATTCTCTTAGCTAAACTGGAACATTATGGAATTCGTGGTTTACTAAATGAGTGGTTTCGATCATACTTAACTAACAGACAGCAATTTATTTCTCTAAACAATTTTGACTCAGATCCTGTGCAAATAACATGTGGGGTACCACAAGGCTCTGTGCTTGGCCCAGTATTATTCCTGATTTATATTGTGAAGAGAGGATTTATTGTTATTCAGTTATTTTGCTTTCGCTGATAAAAATATGAAAAGCCAATGTAGAAATCAATTATTCTTTAGTCTTAACTTCTTTTAGCCGTAAACAACCTGTCGATTTATTGAGCGTAAACGTATTTGTCAAGTCATTATTATATTTAGTCTTCAAACTGTAATCAACCTGCAAGAAGCCGTTATCCACCTGTGTAGCTTTTGAAAGTAATTAATGTTTTAAAACAAGCTTAGGTTTCCACCAATAATCTTGTAGAAATGATTGTTGTGCTCTGTAATTTGACTCGTTGAGTTGTGATGTAATCTGTATTGCTTCGCTAGCTTAGGCTTAAATGCGAGTGCTTTGTAGGAGCTTCTTTGGTTACGTCCGGGTTACGTACGGGTCACGTCTTGGTTCAGTTTTGCACAAAAGGGTGAACGGACGGACGTGGAAAAACTCTAAAACTCTCTGGGAAAGGCCTTTTCCTGGGGACACCCAACTAGTTTACCTTTTTAGTTATTTTGGGTGTCCCACTACTGTATGTACTGTACTGTTTAATTTATATATTTATAAATACAATCTTGTAAATTCTTTTAGTTTACAGTAGTAGAAATAAACTGTTGCTGTTGCTGTTGCAGCTGTGAAATTAAAGCCTCAAAAAAAAAATCAAGCCTGAAGGGGCCGGATATATAATAATAGATGATACATATTAATCCGCAGTTGAAATGTATGGCCTTTCATATATTCATTTGAATCATTCTTCTTCATCTACGGGTATATTACGAACTCACAATATAACCAGCTCCCAGTTGACTTGATAGCTCAGTTGGTAGAACACTGCTCAAAATCGCAGAGGTCATGGGTTCCAATCCTGTTCAGGCCTGAGTTTTTTTTTTTTTCAGGCTTTAATTTCACAGCTGCTTAAGTTGTGTGCATAACTGCGATGATCAATTAATGTCATTACATAAAACAAAATTCGTGAGAAGATTTAAGTTATGATATCCGTGAAGAGTTTTAAGATACAGACTTTTATATTTTCATTCCAAGAAGTGTTAAACTTGCAACTTCTCCTTACCGCAACAGTCACAGCAATACACTATAAGCTGACAAACGATGACAATTGAGGAAATGGTCATCTACAGGATAGTGAGTTGATCATACACTAAATTTTTTAAGCTGCTTGTTAGGGAACTACGCAACTTGCTCCTGAGAGTTGCTAGTTATATCATGAGAGTGAAAGTTGTAAGACTTTGCATAAGTTCGGTCGTAAACCTACCATTACAGGTCTTTTGATCCACGTTACTGAGTTCATATCCAGTATCGCACACGCATACAAATGATCCAGGGCTGTTGAAACACTGCTGGGTGCAGTTACCGTTATTTTAAGCATTCATTCAAATCTGAAATAAAAGTGTTTGTGGTAACCTGGTTGTCTAAACTGCAAAGGACAAGGAGATGTTCGCTGGGTAAATGACAAGGATTGGTTTTCTTTGGATAAGCATCAATGTTTTTCAAAATTTACACTTCATCACGGCGCTGGTTAGGTGCGAAGGGTATATTCTTTCAGTCCGTACACCTATTACTGTCACACTGCCATTAACGATATTCCTGAAGGATAGGAGCATCACAGCATTGGTATCAAATCAGTAGCAAGAGAAATGTTTCTTTATCCGACGTTACAGCTAATCAGAAAGCAGGAAATGCAACCATGGCATTTGTGGATCACTGTTGCAAGCTAAACGTAAAGTCATTCAGCAGAAAGTAGTATATATACTACCAAGTATTTTTACGATTCCGTTTTTCTTTTTTTTTTCGAATTATTCTTTATAAATTTGACTTCATTGTAGGGTAAAATACTCGCACTTCCCCGACTTCGTAGTCGGCTAACTCAAATGTGAGACTGGTATAAAAAATTTACTATACGATCTCACTTATACACTGCCTCTCTCCAAAAGGTCCGGTGTTTACTAGAAAAACACAAGTCAAGCATAGTGAAATTTGCTGTTATTTCAATCAAGATCATTGCACTATAGAGAGCATATCGTTTTGTGAGCACGGGAAAGAAGGCCATCTTAAATTACCTAAGCAGTTCATTCCATTTCCTGTGAAACCACTCGGACAATCTCCACACTGAAAACCAGATGAGTTAGCAGGAGGAGGTAGATCAACACACGACACCCCTGGGTAGCAAGGTTGGAAGTTTGCTTCGCATGCGTCAAGGTCGGCTTCGCAAAATGAACCGATATATCCATTACCGCAAACACAAGAAAGAATATTAAACATCTCCACGTTTTCACTGGCGACGCAGGTTCCTTGGTTGTGACATGCGCAGACATTGATCACTGGTCGCAGAACAGATGTAGCTCCTTTACTGTCAGAAACCACAAATTCCAGATCGATCTTAAAGAGAACTGAATGTTAGCTATATAACTTACACACTTGCTACTGTTCTACCAACCGCTTTGTAGAAAAGCTAAAGTTCGAAGCGTCAGCTCTCCTGTAACCGTATGCTGGTACAATTTAAATTATCATAACATTTGATAAACCCGTTTTTGTGTATAAATTTGTAATTTCCCATATACGCAGTACCAGTATAGCGAGAAAATCATTGCCTATTTACTTGGTATACCTGGTCCGTGGTAACTTCCCAAGACATCGTAACTGATGAGTCGTTTGTTGAAACCACGGCCTCTGACGGCAGAGTCCTGATCACACTGAAGGTCATTGTATCACCGTTGGGGTCTTCTGCCGTTGCTGTCACGCTTTCCGAAGTGTTGACAGTGAGATTAAGCTCCGGTGGCCCAACCACAATGCTGGGAGGAAAATTCTCTGAGTAAAAATAAGGAACAAGAGGTCAATGATAGACAACTGTCCTTTCGTGAACACTATCTCAAGCACAGGACCTGCTAAAGCTTCTTTGAACAGTTTTACGGATCTACAATTTTCCGTTCTCTGATGGACAGGGATATCATTCCTCTCTCTCTCTCTCTCTCTCTCTCTCTCTCTCTCTCTCTCTCTCTCTCTCTCTCTCTCTCTCTCTCTCTCTCTCTCTCTCATCCCTTAGTTCCTTGAACATCTCTGCGTGCTAATGTTTTCCCCCCAAGTTCAGTAGGATAAGTCACAGCAAGACTTTAAGAAACAAAACCCTGCTTACACACAATGTAATTAATTAGTACTTCATATTTTCCAGCAGAGACTTTATCAGTAAGGAGACTGATTCTTATCGCGTTCAAATCGACAGCAAAAAAAGCACATCTAAACTTACGAAGTTGTTCGTTTTCGCTTTCCAACTCTACTGAAATTTGGAGAGTACTTTCTCCCACGGATAGGTCCTTTGTGGAGGCTATGTCAAACAGGCAATTAATGTCCCCTTTACAGACGTTTTCAGCTTGTGTTTGTAGCTCGTTGCTTTCGAACTGCAATTCGTCCAGGAAAATAGGCACAAAAGAATAATTGGAGAAAGTTGAGGTATTTTCTCCAGGGTTGTAAGTGAACAAAGATGTTGCAGAGGTGACTTTCCCTAAGGAAAGAAGAAATGATTCCAATTAATAAGTATAACAATATCAAACGTAGTTACAATTGATTGTAAACGTTTGTGAGGAAAACGACAGCTAGGAATCCAGAAATACACTGCTCATTTCCATTGTGCAAGCAAATCACCAACATGATCGGTGAGGGCTAGCAATTTGTTTCTTTGTTTGTTTATTTTTTGATTACAGAAGGATTTTAAGGTTAGAGAAGTCTATGAACGGTGTAATTAGTAAATATTTCTGAAGGAGTTGTTAAAATCCCCTTTGTAAGAAAGGCACGGGCGGATTCATGCATTAGTACCAAAATTATTCTCATTATGTAAATGTTGACGCCAAAGTTGTGACTTAGCTCGATACATTAAACAAATCTTGAGTCAAAAGAAGATATGAGAATCACAATGGATGAAAGCAAAATCTGGAAAGGATTCGTAGCTGTACTTCTTGCGTCTTGCAAGAGTGAGTGAGAATGGAAGTTGTCCAAAAGAAACTAAACCTTGGCAAGTTGGTTAAGAGCAAGACCTTTTTAAAGGGTTGTTAGTATACGTGGTGACGCAATCCATTAAGCTATGACAGTTGTTTGTCACATGGTTTTCAAATCTAATGAAATTTTGGGAGAGCTAAGCTTAAAGGGGTACTCACAAAACAAACCAAAGTCAAAGTGGATTTGCCTGCCGGTGGCATTAGGAGGTAGTGTAGTACCGTCAGGTTTCAGAAAATCATCCAGTGGATTATCATTCCACGTGCCTAGTAGACCTTTAGTGGTGTTTTTAAATGACACTGGCCCGGCAAATACTATGGACAGAGAGCCAATGACATCAGAGAATGAGATTGATATCCCGGATGGAAAAGTAGCAAGGAAGGAGTCGTTGGTTGGGCGTGAAACAGCCACCGAGCCATTGAGGGCGACGCTTGTATTCGTTAAATTCGCAAATCCATCATATATTTGTCCATCTACAAGTACTCGTAATCCTCCTGCAAGTGACGGATGAAGAATGTGACAAATGGGAATTAGAAAGTAATAAGACCCACAGACGAGTTCCCGCAATTGTGGCCCTTACAGTATCAACAAGCAGAAAAAAAAAAACAATAGGCTCCTGGAAAAAGACACTAGCATCAATACATGCTTAACAGGCGCCTTAACTGAATTCCTTTAATGATATAAACGGATCAACAAGAATTCTTAGTTTGTTATGAAATCTCTTTATACTACGCCAAGCATGTCATTCCAGTACAGATTGATTAAAATGTGGTCTGTTTGAATAGAAAAAAAGTAAACACCATTTTTTTTCTCATTCAGAAAGTTTGTTCTCAGCTCCCGATAACTCGAAGTCCCAATAACTCGAGCCTTTTTCAATTTCCCTTAAAGTTTCGAGTTACCATTTGACTGTAATTGTGAGTGGTTAATGGGGACCAAATGACATTTTCTCTGGAATAAAAGTATTGGCCACGTTTTCGCCCCGGTACCATGGCCTCGCAAATCATGGAGAAAGGGAAAAAAATTAAATTAACTTGTCAGTAACATAGCTTTTCGGTACCTATCAATGAACTGGTGATAACAAACATGGCACCGCAATCTGTCCGACAAGTATTACATAAAGAAGAATCAACTGTCCAATTTCGTTCTAAACTCGTTCTTGAGTTAAGAAAATCCATTTGAAAGAAACTGAAAATTCCTTGTCTCAGTTCAAGTCCTTTCATGCGACAAATTCAGAGGGTTGAAATTCGCTGTTCTTATTTCGGCACAATTATATTAACGCTGGTGCTGTTCAGAATTCTCTTGGGGTTAGACGTTCGATTACATTGATCAGTAAATTATAGCTTTTGGCGCATTGGCCAAATAACTGTTGAGTAACACGGCAAATGCAAAAAATAGGCAAGAATCGCGTGCATGTGGCTACCGCATTTATTAAGTTTATTCGGACCTCTTCAGGGAAATGCCTTTCCTCGACTTCATTACTTTTACATATTCTCTTCTGAGTATAAAAATAAATCGATATAAAAGCGAATTGAATTGTGCATGGTGATTGGCTAAATACTAAGCACGCGCTGATTGGCTCCTTCACTCACTCACTCACTCATGTTTCCTTTGACATGTTGGCTCCTGCATTATTTCATATGCAGTAGCCAAAATAAACCAATTCGTCAAAAAATAATGGCAATCACTGCAGGGACATTGATTAATTGATAGCTGGAGCGGGCAAGAAGCTCATTAAAGGAAATGAAAAAAAGTAACAAAACAGAACAAAACAAATACAACAGTAGGTTTCAAAGTTAAACTGTTTGATAAGGTGACTGAAATTGCATTAAGCAGACACAGATTCTCTATGACGCCACCGTGGTCGAGCGTTGCACTGGTATTCTTGAGGTCTCGGGTCCGGATCCCTTGTCAGCCTGTTGAGCTAACACTGCAAGGGCCAACCTTTTATTGCACGTTCAACCGATGTGCAGATAAATGGTCATTCCCCATACTTTGGACTTCAGTTTGCCATAAATCTTCCACTTACCATTATCATTGAGCCCAACTTGAATGGTGCTTGTGTTCTGTTCTTTGGCCACTGCTTCAGCAAGCACGGTAGCGGTTCCCCCTCCTTTGGCAAGTTTTGTTCGAGCTTGCAGCTGAAAGGATGAATCTTTTACGTCTACCATAACAAACTCACCAAGGCCATTGAAGGTGTAGTTTTGACCATCCAATGTGACAAAGTGTGGATCTCCCCAAAACCAGCCTTAAAAGAGGATTGCATTTCATAAATGGGAAGTGTGGTGTCCTCTTAGGCCATTAGGCTAGCTGGATGCGAATCTCAAATGTTGGATGTGATGGTTAAGTAATGGTCCGGCTAAGAAGGAGGCAGAAAAATAACAGCGCTGGGCAATAGTGTCAGTTAATTTTGTGGTGATAATTGGCGCGTTGAGCAAAAGCCAAATTTGGCCGAGAGACAGAAAATAGGGATATGGAAAAGACAAGGTCTAAAAATGACGATTTTTTTTTAATTTTTCATTGTTTTTTCGTTTTTTTTTTGTATTAGCCAGTGAGATGAGGCGATTTAAATGGAATTAACAATTAACTGTTCGCACCTTTTTAATGAGTTTTGCCGTACATCTGCCTACCTTTTAGCTTGTATAATGGAGTGCTTAAATAATACAAACTATAATAATAATAATAATAATAATTATAATAACAATAATAATAATAATAATTCACAACCATTATTATCACGAATATCTACTACGGTCTCCAAGTTAATGAGGGGAAGACTGAATTTTTCAGTATTGGTACAAGGAAATTAGAGTGTGAAATGTACCCTCATGAATTTAAAACTTCTACTAAAATTCTTGGTGTGCACTTTGACTACAATAACGTATCGAGGAATAAATCCAACTTTGACTCTGCCCTTAAATCAATTAAGAAAGTATTAAATATGTGGAAATGGAGAGGTCTGACACTCATCGGCAGAATACAAATTGTTAAGTCTTTCGCCATACCCAAAATTATGTCCAAGGCTAGTCTAATTCCATTGTCAAGGGAATTTATTAAAGAAATTAATAAAGAACTTTATTCCTTTATCTGGAAGGGCAAAGATAAAATTAAACGCTCAGCCTTAATTAATGACATAGAGGATGGTGGTTTGAAAATGCTGGATCTTGAATCTATGATCTTTACTCAACGAATCATTTGTCTGAAGAAATACATTGAGAATTATGAAAGTCCTTGGAAGTATGTTCTAGAAAGTTGGCGGGAGTTTTTTATTGCATTATAATTTTGATTGTCGGAAATTATCCATTTCACTTCCCGTCTTTTATAAGGAGTGCTTGCAAGCCTGGTCTTTTAGGACTTATTGTGATTCGACAACCTATAAAGGGATAATGAACCACATTATCTGGAACAATAAGTATATTTTGAGTGAGGGAAAATCTATTTTTCAACCGATTCTCTATAAGCAAGGAGTTCTTAAAGTTGGCGATCTTGTTTCAAAGGAAGGTATTTTTCTTAAAAGTGACAAAATTCTCAGTTCCTCTTTATCTCCTGGTTACCGTTTTTCCCTAATGGGGGTTATTGATGCTATCCCAAATGAATGGCGTTCTATAATTAAAACAAACCCTTACCGTGCTCCCTCTCAGTTGGATCAAACTTGTTTTGAATTAACAATTGCTGGTAAAACGATTGACCTTGTTAATATCACGTCCAAATTGGTTTATAGGGAATTTCGTTCTGTTAAGCAAACCACAGCCACCGCTAAAGCTAAAATTTTGAGTAAATACCCGGATCTTTCCATAGACTGGAAAAGGTTATATTCTTTAGCTTTTGAAACTACTTTGGATACAAAACTCAGAGAATTCCAATATAAATTATTAAACCTCATTGTTTTCACCAATAAGAAACTTTACCAGTTTAAAATGGTGGAATCCCCCTTATGTGTTTTCTGTAATGAAGAAGAGGAATCCCTGGAGCATTTATTGTATTTTTGTAAGTCATCAACATTCTTCTGGAAAGAACTCTTATCTTGGCTCGTGGATGAAGTCAATATTTTGCTTAATGTCTCTCATTTGGACATTCTTTTTGGAAAATTTGACCTTGACAAAGATTTTCTTTTGGTTAATCATATTATTTTGTTGGCTAAATACTTTATCCACAAGCGTAAATTCTCCAAGGCCAGTCCATCACTCACAGTTTTCAAAGCTAAGTTAAAAGCAACTTATAAATTGGAATTATATATAGCAAAAAAGAACGGAATTCTAATTAATAATTACAAAAAGTGGGATCACCTTCTCTCTTGGCTTTCTTGATAACCTATTTTTAATGATGATTAAGTATGCCTAACTTTGTACTTTCTGTTTTCTGAATTTTTGACCTTAGATTTCTCCTTTTTATGCAGTTTTATTATTTAATATTAGTAGTGTAGCTGTTTTTTTGTAAGTAGTGTGGCATTTGTATTTGTATCGTCATTTAGAGTAAGGAAAAGGAAATGAAATGTAAAATAGTGTACCTGTATTAGTTTTGTACGTAGTGTGTAAAAATTTCAATAAAAAAATGTTAAAAAAAATCTACTACGGAAACCACCATGGGACAGACTTCATTGAGTATAAAATACTCATTAAACACAGAACTTACTTCTTCTCGGAGGTATGTAAGTGTCACATCCCTCTGAAGGTCGCTTCGCGTAGAACTGATGACACATTCTGGACTGAACACAGCAGTACTGATATCCCTGGACATCGTGTGCTTCGTGCTGTTCGTTGGAAAAGAACTGGTGGTACCGGTCTACAGTACCTCCTCCTTGACCCACTATAAGTGCTCCAAACCTCGCTGTAGTAGCCCCCCAGCCGTAGTAGCAGCAGCGGCGACCGTGGTCCTCAATGGATGGGAATTGTGTGTATACACAGAAGGTTTCTAAAGAGACTGATGGAATCCACCGAAATCTGCTATCCCAGAAAGCCTGCCAAATTGTGCAGGGACAAGGTTCCAGGTTGTCAGTGTATTCGCTGGGGTCTGGCTGATTTTTAAACCAGCGTCTGCACCTTAGTTCGCCATCTTGTTCACCCGAGGAGTTTTCGAGTCTGAAAAACCATTTTCCAGTCAAGTTGGTGTTACCAAGCACGCTGTCGATTTGCTCTGCTTGGACGGATCCCGACCTGAAGAAGAGAAATAAGAGTACCTCGAGTTTGAATTAGTTTACTTAAATGGCAAAAACAATTTGTTTTTGAAATATAAGTAGTAAACTGAGAAAGGAAATCCAATTGTGGCGACATTTTTCTTTCTCATATACCTTTCAGTTCTTTATTTTATTATTTTTTTTATATAATAATGTACGTTGGTTACAATGCTTAGGCCCTTTTTTAATGAGTTGGTTTACGGGACATTTCTGGAAAAAAAATCTAATGTCGGAGGGGAAAAAATAAAAATAAAATAGAGTATTCAACCTTTTTTTCAGGCAACGTGAACAATTTTATATCGGAGGGAAAAATAGGATGTTTCGTAGCCAATGTAACACAAACCTCGTACCTAGGGCTCAGTTTGGTGCTCTAACACATGCAGTTCTGAGTGTAACTCGGCACTGGGTGCGAGGTTGTGTTGGTAGACTATTACATCTCACGAAAATGAATAAAAATAAAACACACCTTGGCCATTTGAATAGTTTTATTTCCGAAAATATGACAATATGAGGTTTTATTTTCTCCGCTTTTGAAAATAAAAAAGCACATTTAAAGTATACGATCGGCGGGAAAAAATAATACAAAATTTTCAATTTTATTTTTTTTCTGAAATCGGGAAGTTTAACGTCGGCGGTCCCGTAAACCAAGTGATTAAAAAAAAAAGGCCTTAAGGGAGAACTGGACACCAGAAGTCGTAATTTTTATAACCACTTTAAAATCATAGAAATGCGTAGACTTGCACCAAAAAAAAAAAAAACTTGAATTTTACCTACCGATACTGAAAAGAACGGCGAGCTCATTTTATGAATTTGAACGTACGCCATTTTAGATATGTTTTCTTCCGGTTACTTCAAAAATAGGAAATCATGCTACCATGCTGTGAACTCAGAGCGCACCAAGGATGAAGCAACTTGAAATTTCAGAAAAATCTTACTAACATGAATATATATTTTGCGGATATTCAGCATCTCATCAAAAGCCTCATAATAATAATCATAATAATAAAAATAATAACAATAATAATAATAATAAAGCACGCAGCGCTTACACTAGGAAAAGGTGGTTGTTGCAAACCCAACTAGGCTGGCTTGTATGTGCATCTTTTCAACGAACAATTTGATACCCATGATGCCCTAGAGGATGTGCGAGCTTTGCGAAGAATCCTCTTCGACTCACCTCTGCGCTTGAGTGAGGAAACTCTTCTTGAATAGTCCAGTGTGACGAGCGTTCCGCGTGCAGATGAAAACATGTTGATTACCTTGATCGTTGCCATGAGCTCTTCCAGACATTAAGTAACAAACTGTACAGAGCAAGTGATGACAACAGTCCAATCGAAAAATCCATGGCTCAAAATATTGCTAGCAGTGGTCTTTGTTATGAAGATCTTCGTAATTTGCAACTCCACCGTCGAATTCGAAAACACCACGAGTCACACGCACAAAGAAGATCTTCGCAAAGACTAGCTGTTTTGTACAGAATTCGAGTAGGCGAAAGAAAATAAATCAAAATAAATAAATCTGAAAATTTATCTGATCCGGATCCTCCTGTTCTACGTGTCTGACAGACGAATGCATTCTTTCTTTGCTAAAGATTCACTTCTGACTCGATGAAACATCAAGATCAAATTCCAAAAGGTGAGTACAAATACAAAATGAAATTAAATTCCATTCAGGACACAGATATGAATCGAGGAGGCGCCATCACTATTGGGTACGTATTCCCGCGCAAGATCGCGCAAAAAAAAAATAGCGAAGTAGCGAAAGTATTTGCAGGGAAATGAGCCCGGTGACCCCCAGTTTTTAATATTCCATTATAATTAAATCTTAAAGAGGAAATACTATGCAATTTTAAAAAAAATTTATACGGAGTAAATTTTGCACGATTCACAAATTGCCTTTTTTGGAGTTTTTGAAAACATGGCTCAGTAGAATTTAGTACAAATTGTTGTACGTTTTCCTTTTACGGTGTAAAAACATATAGTTTCGAAAAACGAAAAAAAAGAGCAAATGACCCTCAAATCGAGTTGCAGTGGCAACTAGGAATGACGTCATAATAGTTTAGTTTGCTTATTCCGATATCAATCTTTTTGTTGCACCAAAATTCAATGATCATATTTCTCTCGTTTTTATCGGGATCCGAAGATGAAACTTCTAGAGGTAATGTTCTACGAAGAGGAACTACATCGTGGTGCCAATGTGGATGCTGTTTTAATTGGAGGCGACAACAGGAGAAGTGCTTGTGTTGACAGGAGGTGGAGGAAGCCATGAAGAAAATTTCAAGTAAATTGTCTTTTTGAATCCAGAAAATTATATTTGCATTTCGTAAACAGTTGATAAAGTAGAGGGTTTTGGTAGCTTGTCTCAAGCGTTTTGAAAGCGGAAACGTAATTTCTTACGGATTTGTGTTGCATGGACATGCATTTAAAATATATTGTTTCGGCTCAGATATAAATTTCATCTTTGTATATATATATATATTTAATTCTTTATTTTATTTTGATCATCTGTGTAACAGAATTTGAGTAAATAAATAAAACAAATACATAAATATATAGGAAGGTCAACAGATTCGATGCATTATACAACATCGTAATTAATGTGGTGTGTTTGCAAAGGGAAGTGTTGGAGACCGCCATCGGGGATTTGTGGGTTCGCGGGATGACAGTACCACGACAACTAAATAACACGTGTGTAAACATATCTCTTGATGGGTGTTAAATCGAACGACTTCTTTCTTCGCCGGATCCACATAGTAAGTTAACTCTTTGTTTCTTTAAAACTTCGCACTTTTGTCGGAGTTCGCAGTGACGTAACGCAAGGGAGCCAAGCCTTCAAGATGGCGGCCAAAATGGCCGACGTCCAATTTCGGAAAAAGACTGATGATTAATCATTTTCACCTTTTGCGTCAATACTGGAAGGTCATATTCAAGTTTGTTGTTGTTTGGTACAAGTTTCACTTCTGCGATTTAAAGTGCTAATAAGAATTTCGACTTCTAGTGTTGAGTTCTCCTTTAAACTTATAACAGCATATACGTTACTTATTTTACCTTTTCCACTAACAATATTAACTACTTACACACTTACAATGTAGTACTTGCACTGCTTACATAAAGATATGTTGTGGTTATATTTTTTCCTTGGTTTAAAGTTTATTATCCTTTGTTTTTTTTTGTGTGGGATTTCCAACACTTTCTCAAAGCCCGCGAAATTTATTTCTTAATTTATTTATTTGTCCACGAGAGAGATTTGCTTGTCACGTGGTTTCTATTTGGCGATCAGTGAGCCCAGAAAACTAGATATTTTTACACAGCGGATTGTACGGCGGCCATTTCTCTTCTCAGTTGTTGAGTTTAATTTGGAGGACTTATACGAAATTTCATATTTGTTTCCCGGGGCTTTTTGTCTCCAAGGTAAGGATAAGTCATTTTCATTTTCACGGGATCTTTACGTACTTGAACTTTTCAATTTTGCAGTGTGAGCCCGAAATTAAGTTCTCACGAAAGGCGATTACGTTTATGCGCCTGGTTTGTGTTTTTTCTTTCATAATTCGTCATTTCTTCATGTACTAGCAGAAGATTTGTTTCACGCAAGCCAACACGCTGAAACGCGGCTTGTGTTCAGTGCAGGTTGCACAGGAGCTGTTACGCTTTCACAATCCAACATTTATAGGTTTGGACCTTCGGTGCGGGTTGCGCCAGATATAAAGGAGTTATTGTACTCTCCCAAGCCAAGATTTATCGGCTTGAATTTATTTGTGCGGGTTGCACTTCAAAGAATCTCAGAGTGTGTCAAAGTGTGTCACGAGTGTCTCACTAGTGTCTCAAAGTGTCGCGAACTGAAAGAAGCTGTTGCTTGCCTTGAACTGTCAAGAGTGTTATTTATTTCAATAACCTGAGTTTTTAGTTAGCTGGATTGTTGTTGTTGCTCGCTCAAGAACACCAGTTAAGAAGCGATTACAGAATACACATGCACTCATTTCCATATTCCTTCTGCTCTTTCAAAACGAGACTTTGATAAAAATACAATATGGGGATCTCCATTGAACAATTCCGTTCAAGGATCGGATTTCATGACAATTTCGTGAAAGCAAAGGATGCCTCATCTCGTTTTAAGGATCGTTTTTGGAATAAAATGCTAATGATGTTTTATTTAAATGTGTTTTATTTTCCGACACTAACAAATGACGTGCTACAATGTTTATATTCCATTGCTTACAAGACAAGCAAATGCTGTGGAGGAAAATCCTGGTCCTACGATATTTGATATCATTGACTAATGAGAACAGTGTCTGCTGACTACTGTCAAGGAATTGAAGCACTCTTCGGTGAAAATGCTGGTAAGAAACGCGTAGCAATGTCACTTACTGCTATTATTTATCATCAAATAGAACATATCAGTGAATGGACTTCTTCCACTGTGAATAATATTTTGGCTATTGGAAATAATCTATATGTTTCTATATGATATTTTGCGCAGGCAAATGATTATTTGCTGTTAACTGATGTTCCATGTGTTGTTTCACTTAACAACAAAGCATATACATTACAATACAGTGAGTCATCAACTGGAAGTTTGTTCATGACATCAAATAATGGCCAATACATGTCTCTTCAAAATTCACTATTTTCAAGCTCTGGACTAAACTACAATTTTTGTCTGGTAACTGTTGGCATCAATACAGTTGCAGTGCTGAAACATTCTGAACAAAGCTTTAAGATATTTGACTCTCATTCAAAAGATTTTTATGACATGCTCCTTTCATTTGGGAAATGTACTTTGCTGAGCATTGAAGGCCTTAAAAATCATGTCAATGAAATCGCACACGAGCGCGCATTGCGGACCTATTTTTTTGGAATGGTAATGTATGACGAGTTTCAAACAAAGGAAAATAAAGTTTAAACCTAGGATAAAATTGAACCATAACAGATATAACACCATAGATTGAAAACATTGTACAAATATTTCAAGGGAACTGACTTAACAAGTACAAAGGCTTTGCGAGTCTCATCCTTGGTGAGGCTAAATGATCTACACTGTTTTAGACTGGTCTCAGTTAATCGGCCCTTTGGAATTTTTCAAGAATATGATACTGTTAGCCTAGAGAGCGTTCTTGGCGGCTTGTCACGGGTCACCACGAACGTCTGCTGAAGTCAGCTAACGGAAGGGGTCGCCTGCCCCAGCAGAGATTCGTAGTGGACGAATGCATGACAAGGCTAAAGAACTTCTGCGTACATGTAGCACGCTAAGATTATTTTCACCACTACTTTATTTTGTCAAAGATTTCCAAACCAGTGACTGGGGGTAAACATTTGGAAACAGTGTGATGAGATCTCTACAGACAGTAGCTTTGTAGGAGCAGTGCTAACGTTTACGACTGTTACGATCTTCAGGGTGATACGCACCTTTTGTAGTTGAACAAATGTTCGTCTCTGTCCCCGGCGTTCCACCCAATCACAGGAAGTCCCCTCGATCCAGTGTAAAACTCATAGTTAAATCTAACGCAAAAATGATTACAGTTTAAAACATTAACGTGAGGACTTTTGTTTACAAAAAATTGCCTTAGTCAAACCACTTGTTTTTCTTTTTCTTCAACACGCTCAAAGTAAGAATTAATTCGCGATTTGCAGAGGGTTATAAAATAAATAAACCCCTTCCTGGCTTACTGGTATATGGGAGGATAATGCCCTCGGCAAGTGATTCTCCTTAAAATATCATATATTCCCTCGAAGCTGCGTTTCTCGGCCAACTATTCATTTTCGGACATTTTCTAGATCTCATTGATGCGCGGGTATTATCCTCCGATATAACAGCCGCCGGAACGGGTTTATTTACTACATATCCATTAGCATGGAAAACGGTCACCATGGTGGAAGGATTTCTTGAATTAGACGGGGAGAAATTCAACTGTTTTGTTTGAAAAGAATATACCAAAAAACACTAACGAAACAAACAAATATGGGATGAAATTATTCAGCGGTAACTAATAAATTATTCAGCAAATCATATAGCGAGATTGACACAATTTTGATTGTTTATGACGTATACTGAAGTACAACTCTTACAGTCCGTCGCCATCGAAACATCCGTGAAGCCCGTAAACTGAGCTTTATTTTTACTTCTGCGTACTTTTTCCACTTTTAATTCTCAGACTGGTTTGCTAACTCAAAATAATTTGACAGGTATATTAAAGAAATATTTAAGAAGGAGCCGGACTCGTACTTGAAACTTCTTTACACATCGGCTCGACAACATATCGGCTCGACAACATGTCGGCTCGACAACATGTCGGCTCGACAACATGTCGGCTCGACAACATGTCATTATTTTATATATTTAACATGTTGTATAAAGACAGGAAAGCCATATTGTCTTTCTTAGAGCAAGCTTTAATAGTGATTGGCAGAGGCCAGACCTTGGTGAGAGTTTGCTCCCTCTTTTCTGATTTGTAATCACTTGTATAATTATTAATGAATTTAACGAGATAAATGTAATCTATCAAGCAAGTTTCATAAAGGCATGCTGGCAGTGAATAGTCTTTCAATAGCTGTTTCATCCACAATCATTTTGTTTTCTGTTTAATTTATCAACAATGTTAGTGAGAAAATAAAATATTTATATTTTCTTCACAAAACGTGTCAACTGTGTACATATATTTGTTCCCAATGCCTTTTGTTTTTCTTCGACAGTTTAAGTTTTTTTAAGCTTATTAGGGTGTTATGATAAGTGTAAATCAACCACAAAATTTGAACCATTCTAGGGAAAGTGGTAGTTGATTTGATCCCTCTAATATAGCTGTTTTAGACTCTGTTGAGTCTAAAGCAGGTATAAAGTGAAGAGTCCTTTAGACAACAATTTTGGTGATTCAGCCCTAAAAAGTGCATTCAATTTGGCATTATATGGGTTAAATCAGTCTCCCATTGTTGCCATTGTTTCCCCTCTATACAGGTTTGAAATGGCTCAAATGGAGCCATTTTTAGCAATATTAATATCCATTTTAGTCCTTGGAAGATGGCTATTTCAAATAATTAAGATGCAAAACAGCTCATAAAGAATGTTGTTTCAGTCATAAATTGGGCTAAATTGGCCACAAAAAATTGGCCAATTTTCCTTCTTTTTGATGGCACGAAACAGCTCGAGAAGGGCTAATTTAACCATCCAAAGGCACCATTACAGCCCCTTCAAAAACCAAAGCTACCCCCCATTTTTCTGAAACAGCTCTTCTGTGTCTTCATTTTGACTACCTTAAACAGGGCTATTTCTGCCCTGTTTACTGGAGCCAAAACAACTCTATTCCAATTGGGCTAAATCAGACCCAAGAATAGTACTGTATTTTACTCACCGAAACGGCCCCATTTTTAGGTCTAAAACAGATCTTTTCGATTTACAGTGTACTGAAGTACAACTCTTACAGTCAGTCGCCATCGAAACATCCGTGAAGCCCGTAAAGTGAGCTTTTTTTTTACTTCTGCGTACTTTTTCCCCTTTTAATTCTCAGACTGGTTTGCTAACTCAAAATAATTTGACAGGTATATTAAAGAAATATTTAAGAAGGGGCCGGACTCGTACTTGAAACTTCTTTACACATCGGCTCGACAACATATCGGCTCGACAACATGTCGGCTCGACAACATGTCGGCCCGACAACATGTCGGCCCGACAACATGTCGGCTAGACAACATGTCGGCTCGACAACATGTCGGCTCGACAACATGTCGGCTCGACAACAACATGGTTCTGTTACAAACAACAACAAAGTCAATTCTTGTCGAGCAAATTAATTCCAATTTCTCACAATCGAGGGTTTAGAGATATAATAAAACAATTATTTCAATCAATCTCATCGTCCATGAACTGACTACACGCCTCATTGGCTACTAGGGACCTTACGAACCAGAACGCGATACAGTTTGAAAACACCGAAACCGAGAAGGGCCCGTCACGAGCGCGGGAAAAACAAATTTACGGATGCGAACGCGATGACAGAGACAAAGCTGTGCAAATCCTTTAAACTCCGCTAAACACATTTTTGTTTTATATCTGGTGTTATACATCATAAATGGCAACATTCAGAGAGGCAAGGGAAGCTTTATTGTTTGCCTATCAAGATGGAAGCATTGATGATACAGAGTTTGCCCTGTTGTACTATTTAGATTCTTCTGAAAATCTCGATTTTCATTATTGGAAATATGGTCGCTTCGATCTTGATTTTATGACAGATGATGAGTGTAAGACTGAGTTTCGGTTTTTCATGAACGATATTTGTTTACTCGGAGAAGTTCTTGATATTCCAGACATAATGAAATGCGCCAATGGCGTTATTGCGGACGGAACGGAGGCTTTGAGTGTGCTGTTAAAGCGTTTTGCATACCCGTGTCGATTTGCAGATATGGTTGCTCGATTCGGGAGACCAGTTCCACAACTTTGCATGATTACAAACCGAATGATGGACTATTTTTCGATGAATATAGCCACCTCGCAGATTTAAATCAGCCATGGCTTTCAAGGGACCGTCTCCGTCATTTTGCTGCCACTATACATGATAAAGGAGCTCTACTCGAGAACTGTTGGGGTTTCATAGACGGAACAGTGCGACCCTTATGTAAGCCAGATGAAAACCAAAGAATTCTCTATAACGGATATAAAAGGGTGCATGGGATAAACGTTCAGTCCGTAGTTGCGCCAAATGGGCTTATTGCAAGTCCTTCAAAGGCGCTCGTTTGACACCAGCAGAGCAACAATTTAACAAGACCATGAGCCAAGTCAGAGTTTCGGTAGAATGGCTATTTGGGGACATTGCTAACTACTCTGCATTCCTAGATTTCAAGAAAAACTTAAAAATCGGCTTAAGTCCTGTTGGTAAACTGTACATTGTGTGTGCGCTCTTGAGAAACGCTCACAGTTGTCTTTATCAATCAAGTACTTCGAATTTTTTTGGAATAGATCCACCCCAAATCCGGGACTATTTCAATTAGGTTTTTGAGGTCCAATGTATTCTGCAATTATTACTCATTTTCAAAAAGTTATACAGCCATACATTTGCACTGTGGTCATTATAACACAACGAGGAAGGAGGAAAAGTCCTAGAAAAATATATCGAGTCTAAAGCGATATATAACATAAAATTGTAATGCCTGCAACCTACTGACCACCCGCCCCTACCCCTTATCCTACTTTTTAGTGATTAATGACAACAGCCTTGGGATTGAAATACAACTAACATTTTTTTCAATACAACTTGATTGTGTCTTAATCACTAAACTGATTTTAGTGAAGAGTACTGTTAACCCTACAAGAGAGATTTTAAAATTAGAAATGTGAGCTTAATATTTGGCCTCAACATACTCCCTCCCCTAGATTTCCCAGCCCTTTATATCCTAGGGAGTTTTTTAGACCCTGTTTTCGAGCACATAAAGTATCACTAGTTTCTTTTATAGGAGACTGAAAATACATAATTTTATTGCAGTTTACGCAACAGAATGCAAATTTTCAAAAAAATTATTCAACTCTCCTAGACCAGGAGCCCATCATTTTTGGTAGTTTATTTCGTTCTCCGCTACTCGTTTTCCATTCTTCCAATCCTATCCTTCCATCAGATCACCCTCCCACAATACCATGCGCTTTTCTTGTACTTTCCACGAAGTTGCAGCATACCTTTGCATAAGCTTATCCCTGAGTGCGAGTTTTATCATTAGAGGCTACTTTCGATTAGGAGCCTGCTTCGATATATTGCTCTGACGGTTTTCACCACGGTCAAATAGACCTTAAATAGTATCCCCAAACAATGAAGAGGTCCGATCAGATTATAGAAACTTTTATTAACACGGAGGAACCCCGTTTAGAAGTTGAAAAGTCAGCTACGTGTTCGCTTTCGGCGGCCAGGAAGGTCCGGCAGGTGACAACAATTTTTCAGTTAACAAGAACGCTTCGGTAAAGAAAGCCTAACAACGAAGCTTAGAGCTCAGATAAGAACTAAATTACTGCAGGCCGCATCGAAGGAATCTTCACTGAAAAAAATTACGGAAGACCATGAACGTTTCCTATAAATGCTGATGCTGAAACTTCAAGGGAGCGTTACAATGTGGAGGCCTCATTTATCAATCCAGAAGATGCACATGGAAACCCAGTTTTCCTTGTGATATGTCCAAGTCACCAGGTATTCAGTTAGAAAATGTTACTTTACTACCTTACCTTGATCTTTTTGATATCATTAAATTGGTTATGCAAGGGGAAATGAAATGCTGTTAACTATTGGGAGTCACTGAATAGAACTACAGAATTGAATGCCATTGAATTAAATGTTCTGATTTTTGCTGTTAGTAACTTTAATATCACTTTCAAAAGTTCCATTTTCTTTGTAATGTGAACTTTTAGTAAGCTGTTCCTAATGTGGATATTTGTCATTCAGCAGAATTACTTCTCAGTAACATACAGCTTAAAATTATTTCTGGCCATTCCAATTTACAGCAATTATACCAATTTATGGTCCTGCACTGGGGAAACTAATAAATAGGAAAGATATGGCACGAAACAAATACTCTGAAAAGGGTTATAGAGATATTGCTTTGAATATCAGTGGTGAAAATGGTGCTATTTCTGACTCCATAATCAACTTATCAGTGCCATGCCAAAAATTGTTGAGTTGACACTGTGTTTTTTTCTTTTCCAGCTAGTATCTCTCGGTCAACAGTAGAGGATAGGCAAGGAAGTAATGCTCTCACAATCATTGCTGTCAAGTTTGATGACTATTGTAACCAACGAAAGCTTGACATTTCATTGCTTTGGAATCAGCTCCCAGATGTTTGGAAAGATTCATTTTTGATAGTATTTCAGTATATGATGAATTGTATAGTTACACCTTTGTGTATCTAGATGTAGAGGATGTTGTCAATGCAGTAGGTAGTAACTTCAATGTACAGTCAGCAAATCAGATGGTTGGATTCACAAGTGCAAGTGAACACAGTAATTTAGTGGATCACATCATTGGAGAAGTCCATTCTGCAGACTATTATGGTGTAATTATAGGCTGTCACAAATCTGTACGGTTTTCAGTAAAGAGCAATGGCCTGAGTGCCATTATAGACAGCCATCAGCGTGCCATGACAAACAGTGGTGGGTAATAATCATGGCAGACAATCCCAAGAAAACTATTCTTGAGTATGCAAAGGACCTTAAAATTAATTAATTAAAATTCAATAAGAGGGTTCAAATATTTTTTCACAAGTTCTAGTGAAAGCTGTGTGTAGCTACCTTAATTGAGAAAATAATAGCCTCTGAGTAAATATTGATTCCTGAGTAATAATCTAAAATGGAAAAGTATCATTGTAAGATACATTTTAGACCATAGTTCAGCATTAACGAATTTTTTACTGTAAATAAAAATATTGCTTGTGGGACAACACACTGTAGTACATGTCTGCTTTGAAGGTCTATATAAATGCTTTATCACTCGGTGAAGGGCTACACCACAATATCTGAAGAAAGAATCATCTGACTCTACGACCAAACATGCATTCCTTAGTTCGGAGGTCGAAGTTGACTTTTTCAGCTGAATATGACAGTGAATAGTGCAGTAAAACAGTTCGTGAATAACACTTACTGTCTTAAATCTGCGTGCACCACCTCAGGAGAGAATGGTTGCCCTTCCGACTGGCCTACTATAAACCGTTCGATAATCGATCGCTCTTGAGTACCCATTCCAGATTATAAATTTCCTAACATTTTCATACAAGCCACCGAAAACGAAGCTTTTTCTGTTGGGTTTGTCTCGCAACAATGAGCATTTGCTAACAAGCGTCGAAAACTTGCGGCAGAATCCAACAATGAGTTGAAAGTTTAGTTTCTGTCGTTCACTAAGTATATGTTTCGCGAGGCGCTCCCTCGCTTTAACTGACTTCCCACGCAGCGATCCAAGAAGCTTTTCGCCAGCTTCCCGGGTTGATAATATCCAGGACATCAATTCCTCCATTTGTTCCTCGCTGAGAACCTTTAATTTGCAAATGGCTTTGTCTTTTCGCTGTCCGTTTCGAAAACGAACTCGATTTCTTGCCGAGTGATTTATGCCTTCGCACTGAGGAAAAACACTCACTGTCTTCTTCGTTTTGTTCATCTTCATCTGAAGTATCCGAGACTTTCCGAAGAAGACTTTCACATGTGTCCGCCATATTTATTTTCACATGGACCAGTCATCCTAGTTACATATTAACAGTCTGTTACACAATCGCTTGTGATTGGTTACCCAAAACCAATTCGTGGGAAAGGCTAGTCTGAAAATAAGTCTAAATAATTCTCGATGAAATTCGAACAGTAACAAGGAAAAGGAAGCAAACTGATCGCCATGAAACGGGCCCACTGCCATCTGTTGTCATCGGCTTCGCCGTCGTGTTTCCTTAAGCTCCCTACTGAGGTTGCTTCATTGGCATATACTAAAGCAACTATTACCTTGAGTTTCAGTGAGTAATGGCTTTAGTTCGCTGCTCGGTAAATAGTCTGTCACTATTAACCTTGATTTCCGAGACTAATTGTTAAGTATTCAGGCAAAAGGAATTTATAATTAAGTTAAAAATGAAAACAAATGTTCAAAGTCTCGAATCTACCATAAAAGGAGGAAGATCTTTACTAAAGTGCAGTTTATGTCAAAAAACTTAACAAATTCAAAGATACTATTTAAAGTTCTCCTGCTATGGCTGGCTGCTGGAAGAACTTAAACGGTAGAATTTAAATCCTACAAAGCTTTACAAGTTTCATCAACGTTTTGGATAAGATATGACTGTATTAAAATTCTAACCCCTTGCTCGACTCTGCATATGTACCGTCAAAAACCAATATTTGCTCTTTGTTCTCTATCCTTTTCGAGGGCTCTAAAGTGGTAACGGACTAAACGAAATTTTGAAAATAGGTACATACATTCTGGCAGGAGCTGACCATTGTATTCCGTTTTCAGGATAGTTGAATGTGACGAAAGAGTAGACACCGTCAGTGGCGATGACGGCCTGGAATGTGTTCACCTGGAAGAAACAAAGAGAAAACTCCACTTCTTACACGGAAGGTCCATAAAGGTTCTGTACGGGAGACTTTACATTTTAAATCAACGTTAACACAGAAAATTAACTCAAGGCAGTTATTTTTGGCGGTTCTTCCTATGTCTACACGCTAACACTAGTCCTGAGGTAGAAGCTAAAAAACGGATATCATTCCAAAACAGATGGGGAGGCCGTATATATCAAGAATGACGAATCAATTAAAATATCACAGGTGCAAATAGAGTGAGCAAAAAGGTCAGAATTGAATTGAATTTCGTGCTCAAACTGGTCGATATGACTCGGCTTGTGAGTATTGCACAAGGACAACATAAAGAAGAAGACAAGCGGTTGCTGACATTTGCGGAATGTTGCTTGTGCTTCCGAACCGAGATTGTTGTAGCCAATGGCCTGTACAGATAAGCCTCAAATGGTTGACGTGCGGGTTACGCTTCTTGAAGTACGACATGCATGGAACCCAAAAGACTATTCTCCACAAGACTCACCAGGTTCTCCGTGTCAGCGTTAAGGTCTGATGGTTTAAGGTTTTCCCATGTGACAACGAGTAACCATGACGTCTCGAATTCCGTTGGTAGACGACTGGGGTAAAATCTGTAGACATTAGACGTTGCGTTTCTCAATATTTCCCCGAATCCCGGAGTCGAGTTTGTATACATGCGATAAAAGACCTTTGAAAGACCAGAGGTGAAGGAAGTTTCCAAATCTACGTCACTCCAATAAGGAGCCAACATCGGGAGATCTCTAAGCCAGGATCTGAGTCCAAACCTGTATGGCCAGCGGTTGATGATAAAGTACTTGAACTGGAGAACTCCATTCGCACAATTCTGTCAATGTGGGATAATTTAAAATAAATAAACTGCTTTATTTAAGTGCCAAGATATTTACCACAGTTGTGCTAATTGGAGACACCGTAAAGAAAAGAAAAACATTTCAAAACTGAACTAAATCTTTGGCTGTACAGTCGAAACCAGAAGGACGCTAAACTGTTTACTGGTTACATACTTAGCCAACTAGTGGAAACCCGGGTTATCTGTAATCCATATACTTACATAAATTGATTGAAATCGTTGCCCAAATATAACCATTCCACCATCGGGAATGTCAATCTTGCAGCAAAGATATGGAAAAAAGTCGCACGCAACGGTTGAGTCTCCAGCGGCATCTCCAAAAGGATACATCCGGGGTATTGACTCTGGGGATTTTATATACGGCAAAAACAAACTAATGAATACACACAATAATGTACACAATGATCATTGATTTTTGTCAGGGTCTTTAGAAAGCTATTGTTTGGTCACATTTGTGTGGTCTGTACAACGTTCAGTGTCCCTCCAAGAAACTACGATATACATGTAATGCTACTTACTAAAATGACAGAAAGCACGGTGGTTAAATGGCCGAGTGAATGTCTGCAGATTTGGCGCCCTACCCTAGGTTTCTGGACAAGTCCGAATCTTTCGGGCTCATTTCGACACATTAATTTACGCTGAAGTTGGAAACAGATATTTTTCTGTTAATAAATCTTTGCTCGAGGGAAGACGTTTTATCGCGTTTAGAACGGGTAAACAGACTGCGTGCTTCATAGTTTGCCGGAAATAAATTTTCACCCTGCTTTATTACTATAAAGTTGTAATGTCACTTTAAAACCGAATTTTAGTTTGTAAAGAACAGAGCTGGGTCCAGAAAATTTAAAGGAACTTAGAACGCAAGACGCAATAATCCAGGCTTAGGTGTTGATTTTTAGTTACTGTCTGTAAAACTCTCTCTACTCGGCTTTATGAAATCAACCTGTCTAGGGAAATTGTCTTAAATTTTTAGTTGGGATATTTGCTATTAATTGCTTAGTTTTGAACAGAAATTGAGAAACTCACGCTATAATCAGGTCAATGGATTTTTCTTTTGTTTTCCCTCCAAAGAGAAAATACTGTTAAGCTGATCCTATGCGTGTATAAAATAGAGAAAGCTACAATATCCTCTCTACCTTCTTCTGGGGTGGAGGCAGTTGCGTTGATTTCGGGTGCTGAAATGAATACACAAAACGATTGAGAAAGTCAAGAAAAGAAAGCCCAAAGAGTTTTGAAACTAGCTCCCAGTTGAAACTGGGATAATCAAACAGTTGATAAAGTAAGTTATCTGACCGTAAAGTACAACCTGGACTATACCGCCGTTACATCGACGACTGTGTTGGCATAACTTTATCAATTTAAAAATTCTGTCAAATTCGTTCCACTCAGCATTGAAATATACTCGGCCAATTTCAATAACTATAATAGCTTTTCTCGACGTCAACATTTCAATTTACAGCAACAGCCTATCAACTAGTCTGTACTACAAACCTACAGACTCAAATAGTTCTCTGCTCCACTCATCCTCTCAGCCCATCCATGTTAAAAATTCCATTTCATTTTCTCAATTTCTCAGACATTTATAATTATGATGAATTTGTATAGCGCACTCTTTTTCATATGGATATCATCAAAGGCGCTTTACAGCAATTTTTCTATTAATTAATAATTAATTACAATCAAACTTTACAAAGATCGACCACCACACTGGGGACTTATTTGTTTCCTAGAGCCCTATATACATATGCCCCATTTAAGCAAGAACGTAGGTTTTGACGAGTCAGAGAAAGCCATAAAGAAGAAAAAATTGCCAGTGGTAGTTTGTGGCATTTCCTGATCAGCTAAGCATTTTGTTGTTGCCGGTATGGCATTTGCCAGGTTCTCTCATTCCCGATCAGTATTCATATAAGGTCAAACTACGGTTTAAAAGGTGATAACCAAGATTTAATGAGCCAATCAGAACGCTAGAAATGCATTATCTGAGGTTGAAATTTGATAACACCAGAAACCCAATAACCAGAGGCATTCCTCTTCTCTGTAAGACCTATATCCCCAACACAGTTGCAAATGGAGCTTTTTTAGTCCTGGCTCACGGCAACAAATCAAATTTAATGGATCATGACATAGAAAATCAAATTATATGACAGATAACATTCTAACTGAACATAAAATCCTTTTGGAGTTAGCTCTAGCGATATTTTGGAGCCGAGTTTCTTCCGAGATTTCTATGCTTCCCTTATGCGACAGAACGTTTCGCGGGAAAAATGAGTTCCAAAAGTAAACTCATTTGCTACGGTGTTGTGGAAACCACCAAAGACATAAGAACGCTTCTCGTAATGGACTCTTCGATAGCACTGCATATTTATCTTCTCGCCTGATGTTTCTTGATCATGTCCTTGGACTACTGGATAGATTCTGCTTAAGTTAACTCGACACGACTTACGGAGTCATACATATGGACGAAATTTGGCGAGAGAGTGAGGGGGGGGGGGGGCATTACTTTTGACATTTGATTGTTCTGCTTAGGAAAATCAGTCCATCTATTCAATGACTTCTTACCGCCCTCATCAGTCCGGACGCTGATTTGGTGGCTCTTTACGAGGTTTGCGTCGGAATCCACGAGGTAAATACAAATCTGGAACTCAGTATATGTCGGGAGGTTATGAATACTGGCAAATGTCTCCGATGCATTGAAGATCCGCCCTCGAATGCCGCTGTATTGGTCCTTATAGCTCATAGTTGTTGGGTTGAATGTCAATGATAATATCTAATAAGATATTTTTATGATCGGATTGATATTTCGAGAGTAAATAAGCACTTTGTCAGAGAAAAGGGTTAACGCTAAGAACATAAATGGACACTTACATAATGACTGATTTTGATCGTACATGGGACCGTCGTGTTTCTTTTTCTTTAAAAAAAATAACGAACGAGCACAGCGAGAGAGGAAATATTGCCTTCAACACGAAAATATATAATCTATTTTTTTCGCGGCTCGGCCCGTGTAATATTTTCATAATATTGACAATAGACAAATGCACAAACAAAACTACAAAATTAAGCCGTAGCAAGAGAAAATGAGGTAAGAGAACGTATCTTTCATACTGGGTTCTCTTACTATGATAAGGGGACAGAATCTATTTTTAGACCCGGAAACTATTTGTACTGACCACTGACTGATGTCCTTTTCATGAGATATAAATAAATTCCGCGTTAAAATTAGATTCTGTCCCTTATCATATCAGACGGGGTTAAGTTCTCTTTTCTCATTTTCTTTTGGCCGTAGAGATAGGTCATGACGTCATCTATATCTTCACGTGGTGTATTCAATTCCAATAAAACTCTTATGTCTATACAATAACAGGTTTTATTTGTTATTGCAAGCTAGAGTATTAAAGAACTCGCCTGGTGACGACGTAGAGGAAGGAAACTCTGTGCCAGTTCCTAAATGGTTTCAAGAAAGAAAAAAAGCAGAAATAAATCAGTTTTCAACTATGGTTTTAGATGGGGCTATGAATGCCATTTTTTTACAATGCGTTACTTTGGGATAAGTTCAAATTTTTAAATTAAGTTAAGCAATCACAATTTTGTTCTTAACAGAAACTTTATTTATCCTCGGATTTTTTAAAATCTCATACGATTTATATCATAGGCAACATGACATGAATCTTATCAAGCTTTTCTAATTACTGGAGTAGTTCAGTTACCGAAAATGATTCTAGGAAAATCTGTTTTTTCAGCTGGGGATTTCTCTCGCGGTATCGCAAAAATACGTTGTAAAGAAGTGGTTAAGTTTTCATGTCTCAGTCCATAAGCGAGATGAAAGGACACTAGCTTATCTTGCTCAAATGCTTGCTAAATAAGCCATACTTATTGCAAGGTAAGCCAATGGGTATTTTCCAATTACACTGGTAATAGGGATCTTTCGAAAAGCTGACAAACGCCTCAATAAAATATCGACATGATGATTAGTGTAAGCGTTACCGACAGGCGTGTTCCTGAAGGTTAATACAATATTTAAGAGTCAGTTATTAATGCCTTCTTTGCTAGACCTGAAAAGAGTTACGTTTTGAATATGTAGTTTTAAATAAATTCATATCATTTTGAAAGACAAGATACAAACATATATTAATAAAAACAATATTTCGATTCGCCCAACTTTAAGAAAGGTTACACCAATCTACCTAATTATTTCACATTGTAAAATAAGCTACTACTGAAGGCCTGTTATATTGTCGTATTCACCAAGGAACTTTGTACGATCTGCGTACCATCCCGGTCAAATACAAATACTTCTATCAGGGTGAGTCTTACAGATCTTCCGGTTCCTAAAGGTCAATACTATATTAAAAGCCATTACTATTAATGACCTCATGACTATACCAAAAGAGAGCCTGTTGAAAAAATAATTCCATTTGTAAACGGAAAATTGAAAACAAACTAACTTATTACAACTAATATTCAGATTCGTCTAACAATAAAATAATTATAGTCCATGTATCTACTTATTACGGTGGCCCATATAGGACATCAACATTTTTTTTTTTAGATTACAAATTTTCACTCGGATTTTTAGCACATAAATCCGAGTTGTGTAATTTTCAGAAACCACAAGTCGGATTTTGACCGCAAAAATCCGAGTTGTGTTATTTCCAGAAACCACAACTCGGATTTTTAGCACAAAAATCCGAGTTGTCTAATTTCTAAAAAAACAACTCGGATTTTTAGCACAAAAATCCGAGTTGTGTTATTTCCAGATCAAGAACTCGAATTTTTACCTAAAAAATCTGAGTTGTATAATTTCTAAAAAACGACTCGGATGTTTACCACAAAAATGAAAATTCGAGTTGTGTAGTTTCAAAAACTACAACTCGAACTTCTATCGCAAAGATCCGAGTTGTTAAATTTTCAAAATCACAAATGAGATTCTTACTTCAGACACGTGGTTTTCCTCCGGAAACTGCTTACGCGTTCTACAAGAAGGTGAAGCACATCTTTAGGTAAGCTGTGTGTTTACTTGTGTATTATGATAATTCCTCTCTCGATCAGCTTTTATATGGGTAAAAATAATATCACTTGTAGGTGGAAGGAGGAAGACAAGAACGGTGTTGCACTTTTGTTCCTTCATCTAGTAGGCTTCGTAACGTTATCTGAAGGTGTCCTACCACGTTACATAGCAGCTATGCAAGATGGAGGCCAGTCTTGTATCCTTGTCGTTGGTCGCTGTGTAATATTAGTACCAGTAAAAGTAGTAGAACGGGTAGTGTTATCATTTTTTACTACCGTTGTTGTTGCTGTTGCTGCGATATTTAATTGCTGTTGTTATTGCTGTAATCTCCTTCCCAGCCTTTATTAGGGTCGGGGAGAAGCGTTATGTGACGGCCGCGAAAGAGGCTATTGTTTTTTGTGATGTGATGATGATGATGATAATTATGATGATGAAGAGAATATTCCTTGATTCTTCATTTATAGCTCCCAAGGCGAACAACTCCTCATTCACTACTTCAACTTAGGGTTCAGTCATTATGAAATCTGCTCATTTCTCGCACTGGTACATGGAACTTATTACAGGTAATCAAGCATTTACCAATTCTCAAAACAAAAGTTTACTGCAGCTGCTATACAGCGTATGCTGCTTGTGTCGAAGAACCTTATTTACTGTGTTCTATTGCCACTCTTTCTAGCATACGGCATATAAGGAGAATGCTGAACAAAATGGGCTTGCATAGAAGGAAACAGAAGAGTTCTGTAAGAGATGTCGTGTCAGCTGTTTCGGTAAGCCTGCATCCAGAGCCCTTACCCTCAGTGATACATAATTGTCTAATATGCCGTAAGGGCTTGCATGAAAGTCTGCTACAAGTACGAGAGAAAGGCGAGGGAAATGTAAAGTAATTAAGCGAATTCGGCTTACATGGGTTTACGAATTTAATAGAGCTAACGCTCAAAACGTCAGCTTTTGTTACCCTTATTAACTTTTCTAAAAATGATAACAACTAAGCGCTCCCGTTGCCCGCTGGCGCAGTGCAACAGTTTCTTTAAAAACTAATACTTTCTTTCATTTTCAACTGATGTACGTGGTGGATTCCCAGCCATTCCGTTATGGGCTTTTTTGTTATTTCTCATTAGAGTGAAGTGGAAGGGTCTGCGAGTTGCCATTGGCTACCGGCAGATGCTTCAAAGACTAAGAATTGATCACCACCTTATTGTTGACAGGTTAGATTCTGAGAAAAACTGTGAGAATTTGCACACAACAAAAAAGTATTCCCTTATATTTTTCTACATTTCACCCCTCATTTGATATTTCGGTTTGTCTACAGAGAGACTGTTCGATTAGCTTTGAAAGTGATAGACCCAGATGGTGTAGAAATGAGGAAAAAACGCCGATTGAAACGCCGGAAGTATTTATCTCCGGTAACTATCGTCACCTTGCCGTACAAATCACCGAGCCTCAATTGCCTGATTTTCCTTTTTAGTTTTTTTAGAAATTGGTGGGTTACTTATGATAATCAGTATTTTTAATTTTATTTCAGGGACCAAATTACCTATGGCACATAGACGGTTACGATAAGTTAAAACCTTACGGCTTTGCAATTCACGGATGCATTGATGGGTAGGAAATGTTCATTAAAGTTTACGAGTCGACACACAAACTATTTTTTCTCTGAACATAAGCGGTTACTTAGAACTAACGTAGAAATGCGCGCATTGTTACAATTGACAGTTAACAAAGAACTGGCCCTATACCCACTTAGGGTTATAAGTCAAAAGTGAGTAAGCGTGAAGTCTGCAACTTTTGGTAATGCAGTCAACTGTTGCCTTGTGGACACCCCGATACTAAGAACAACAAAATTCCCTGCCGAAACTAGTAAAGAAATATATGGGAAAAACTCCCGCGCGCTATAACATGGTGGCCCAAAAAAAATTATTTATTGTTTTGTTCGTTACAAGGGACACCTTTAAGGTGTTAAGAGAGATTTTGTGTTGTTTTTCCTGAAAAGTACTTTGAAGCCGTCAGGTCTTTCTACAAATTATAGCTTCATTTTCCACTATGGCTGCATTATTCACTGTCTTCACAATTGCTCAGAAGAAGCAGAGAATATAACAATACAAAAAATGTAATGACATTAATTGATCATCGCAGTTATGTACACAACTTAAGCAGCTGTGAAATTGAAGCCTGAAAAAAACTCAGGCCTGAACGGGATTCGAACCCATGACCTCTGCGATACCGGAGCAGTGATCTATTAACTGAACTATCAAGCCAACTGGGAGCTGGTCATATTGTGAGTTCGTAACATACCCGTAGGCTTTAATTTCACTGCTGCTTAAGTTGTGTACATAACTGCGATGATCAATGAATGTCCTTACATATTACTCCGTCGTTCAAATATATGGTCCTTCGTATATTCATTTGCATAACACAAAATATGTCATTTCATCGCTATTACGGGAACCAAATGACGGTCCCGGGGACGACAGTTGTCTGTGAGTGATTAAGTTCATCTTATTCTATTAGTAGTGTCTCTAACACAGAAAATACAAGGAAGCAAACTTCAGCACAACAGGACGATTTTTACATTGACTCAAAAGTCAAGATATGTAGTCAGTCTGAAGTCATCCCTTTGGTACACTCGAGACTCCAAAATAACAGTTAAGTTCGAAAAGCTAAAGATTACCATTTGATAGCCTTTAATTGAACTTGCGTCATCACAAACGTTTTCAGATATTCAAGAAGAATCATGTGGTTAGAAGTCACAAGTACTAACAAGGATGCTGCTGTCATAGCTGATCATTTTTTACAATGCGTACAGCAGATGAAATATTTGTTAAATCAACAATCATCAGGAAATTTAGAATGTAATCCTATTTCAGGAACTGCAAGGATTGTTCGTGCTGACCTAGGAACAGAAAATGTAAAAGTTGAAGTTCCTCAGACATTTTACAGGGCCAACGGCCGGGACAGCTTTTCTGGAGAGAGGAGTTTTATGTATGGGAAATCCACAGCAAATCAGGTGACAGTCAGTAAACTTGAAGTAAAAACGTTTATCACAAAAATTACAATATATATAGCGCAAAAATCATGTAAGCCGCGCCTTTCTTCCATACAATCTTTTATATTTTTTTCCACTAGCAGAACGCTTCACTCGCTTGGGAAACTTAAATCTATGACTTTTGCTTCTCTCCTGTATAGCGTATAGAAGCCTGGTGGACATTTTTGCGAAATTCTGACATGGATTGGTGGCTTAAATTTTTCAAAGTAGGTTGCTTCCTAATAATATGGCAAGCAAGAAATTGACGCTGACAACGAAAAAGAGATCTCCTCGTCCTTTATCTGAATCATGGGTGTTTCTCTTTTTTTCTTTCTTTGCAGGACTTGCGCGACAGTGGCCAGTTCAAGGATTACGATCCAGTTCACGTGTATGTTGTCAAATTGCTTAGTTCATACGGCACAGCATAAGTGGTTTAACGTAACACTTCATTTCATTTGTTAAGTACCTCGTTCCCACGGTTATCGCTAACGCTCTTACTAAATGGTTGCGTTTACAGGGAGTGTTTAAGGTTCTGCTTTATGGGCGTGATTCAGGCTGAACTAGATCGGGTAGCCCAGCACTGGGATTTACACCGCATTCGTCCGCAGAATAATGTAGAGAGCCCTTCTGGTCGACCAGTTACGCTCTTCTTTGTTCCAGAACTCAAAGGTAATGTTACATTTAAATCTCTCAATTGACAATTCACATTCAGTAGAGCAATGATTTATGTTACCACCAAGTATTTGGTTGACACGTATAACAGATAGGACAATTGTTGACCGCGACCAATTCTCGATGTCATGAATTGCAATCCTCGACAACATTTATCAATTAACAATTTTCTACACACAGATACTACATCCTATATGCATCCAGTTTCTGAGGAAGACCTACGCGCTGGTAAAATATGTTGCTCTTCAAGTAGGGGAGATCTTGTCTGTTTGCCAGAGTTTGCGGACGTTGCAGTTGAGTTGATGGCGAAACACAAGTTAGACCACGGACAAACACCAACGCAAGCAAAACAACTGTTCTCTGTGCTTATTGGACTGCTGGAAAATCTACTTTAGTTTAAATACACTACAAGGTTGTGTCAGTAAAGGGATGACAGGGGGATGATTGAGTTTCTCCTGCTCAGTACTACTCAAGTTTGAGTTTAATGTTTCTTGATAGCAAGTCCCTCCATTTCAACTGATCTATAAACGATTTATTTGAAAATGGGGCTAAGAAAATGCAATGTACAATCAAAACATATCGTTGACACGATATGATCCGGAAACGTCCAACTCCTATTTTTCTCCCCACTAAACATGGACCAAGCTTTAATGCTTCTAGTAGACTAAATAATTTTCACATGATATACTCTGAAAAATAGTATAGTAGAGCACCTTGACTGAGCGAGTACACCGATCGGATTTGCAGTGACCATAATAATATAAAATCAATCTGCGCGTATAATTATCCGTAAAAGTTGTGTGCATATAAACCTCAAGCAAACACAACGTTATAACGACCAAGCAAAACCTATACTGTCTTATACAAGCGACAGTTGCTTCAGTGTGAACCTACGCAGCCTAAGGAATGGTGTCAATTGGCCTTCTTTGGATGCCTGAGAGGTCGGTGAACGCCACTGTGATATGAGGAACGAGGGCCAGGCTAGTACCTGTAACAAACTGGAAAAAGCTAGGCACCTTTTCTTTTGAAAAACTTCGCACATGTCTTCTAAGGAATTCAAAAACCCGATCACGGCGCTGGTTGAGTGGCTTATACTCTTCGCTTGGCTCAAGCAGTTCCAAAACTTTTTCTGCAGTTGGATACAAACGTACATACAAGGCCCTGGTGGTGACTGCATCCATCTCTTTCCACAGCGTTGGGTGTGCTTTCTCGAGTCCCCTCTTAAACGCCGCCAGTAACACGCTTGGTTTCGTGACAAATTCGCATTTAGCAATGCGAACAAACAAAGAGTAGAATTCTGACTTACTAGTGGGTATCTGCCGAACATTATAGCGAGAAAGAATGTCAAGCAGTGTGTCATCCACACTAACTTTGCTCTTTTCCATGGCTTTTTCAGCTGCAGCGCGTTCTCCTTCCGTCAAAAATGACAGAAAACTGTAAATAAGATCTTTCTCGCTTAATGCATCGGGATCGAATATGCTAATCACTGACGTGGGCGCAATTCAAACTGGGAAGTATCCGGTGAGAACGAAGCCATGACTTTCGATGCGACCAAGGATCTCAAATAACTCTTCAGAACGATCTGGATTCACACGGGGCACATGGAAACTAGTTCCTTCAAAGAATAACGGAAGAATGTTCTTCCAACCTTGCGAAAACAGCTCTCGCGTCAAACCATCCGCATCTTCTGCAGGCTCGTTCATAAATGTCACTTCCAGCTTTGTATTGATCAAGGCTTTATTCTGTCGATACAGCTGAAGTATGTCTTCCACAATGGTATCTCGGTTTATAGACGTCTTTGTAACTGTGTTCTCGCTTAATTTTTCTCACTCCTTCGCCTTTGCCTCGTTCAATTTGACCGACTCTGCAAAATGAAAACGCACTGACGTTAATGACAAGGAAGTACTCGGTAAGTGTACGCGACACAAACAACAAAATGAAGGCAACTGTTTCGCAGATATAAGGATATTACCATGAAGCAAACAAAGGAAAGCATCATGGAACAAACTAACATAGGAAAGTTTACACCTTGTCCATTTTTAATATACTCTTCAAAAACGAGCTTCCCAGCTTCGTCCTCATGACTATCCTATCGTATTGTAACAGAAAATTTATCATCTGTCAGAACAATGAAGACAAAAATCAAAACTTCACGACAGTCTTTATAACAGTCATACTTATTGGAGAAACGGTATATGAGCATTTGGTTGTGTTCCTTTATGAGACTCACCGTACTTTCCGGAACACCGTCTGTCTTCGAAGGTGGAACAAACAATAATACTCGTAAACTTTTTCTCGCAAATTGGACATGCCATTCCATCTTCATCCACGTGCAGGTGGAAAAACAATTGTCATCTTCGAAAAAGTATACCGAATAACGAAATCAAATCACTGTTTGAAGTATAACGTCTACAACTTCGGCTGTATTCTTCGGCGTTGCCGTCGTGAAATCTCGCCCTAAGGTCTAGTCGAAGCCCGCTTTACGGACACCCACTTAATACGGACATCTGAAATCCTGAACAACGGAAATTCTCCTCAGTCTCTAGGGAAATGCCTTACATTTTCACAACAGACACACCTTTCTTTTCCATGGACATAATCTGTTAGGAAGTTCGGCTGGCTACAACACACAGGGCTGCCCATTTTCCCATCCAGTAAGTTGAGTGTAGCTTAACTTAATTATAAATTGATTACATAATGTAAAAGGGAGCAAGTTATGTGTGTTTTTATTAAGGTTGTGCAACACAATTTTCGCGCGCGCTCTTTAGGATTCAGGCCGCGCACAAGGATTACGCAAAAACAGAAACGGCATGGGTAATGTGATCATTTTATTTGCTCAAAATAGTTGAAAATAATTTAATATGATGTTTGAGCTGACGCGGGGAAGGAAATGTAGTGGTGAACAATAAAGACAATAGAAAATGGGTAAATCAAACGAGTTGATTAAGTAAGTTATACCACCGTAAGGTAAAAAGGAGGTGCTGACGTTTCGAGCGTTAGCCCTTCGTCGGAGCGAATGAGAGGATTGTGGGTTACGTTCATTTTATATAGAGAAGTTTGGAGCCATGCTGCTGGTGGAACCATAGCATTGTGTGAATGGAAGTGAATAAATTAGATGAATGATTAAATGAATGAGAAACGTTCGTTGATACCGTGGGGATTAAGAGAACCGAGTTGGATGATAAACTTCTGTTCTAGGTTTTTACGGCTTTCCGTATTGCCCTGATGCACGGAAAGTCCACATACCGCCATGTTGTGAGTTGAGTGGTTAGGTAGATTAAAGTGTCGCGCTACAGGTTTCGATGCATCTTTGTCATTTCGTTCGACGTCACGTAGATGTTCGCGGAAACGGTCACCTAATCTTCTTCCGGTTTCGCCGATGTATATCTTCTTGCATAAGGTGCATTTTATGCAATAGATAACATTGGTGGAAGTGCATGTGAAACGGTCGGTGATTTTAAACGATCGTTTAGGTCCTTCTATTTTGTTTGTGTTCTGGACGAAAGGGCAAATTGGGGCAAAGGACAAATAGAGTGCTTATGTGTCGGAACTATCGGTCTGATAGTTACCCCTTGGGAATTTGATGTTCTTAAGACTAGCATATTTGCCCTCGAAGCTTCGTTTATCGAGCAAATATTTTTTTTTCAGAACATCAAATTTCCGCGGGGCAACTAGCAGCCGATAGTATCTCGACAGAAACTATCTATTGCTTAAATAATTCCTCGACATAAACAATCTATTGATTAAATAGAAACACGGTACATGTTTTCTATTTCTTAAACAGTGTATACCAATCATAAGTTATATAATAACTTTATCTCTAAACCTTACTTTCAACCACTCATCGATGCAGGTGTGGTGGAAAATGTGGAAACACTGGTTAGGTCGTGCAATCATCTCATCTGGGAGAAGTCGTTCTATGCATTATTAACGTTCATGGTTAGTTATTTTATGCTTTTCCCTGCAATATAAATATATTTCAACATGACCGACAGGTTGTAAAAAACAATTAAAAAAAGAAATAAGAAAAGAGAGTTTCTTACCTTAGATATGAGTTCAGAGGACATGATATACTCGTTCCCTCTTATTACGTCAGGAGGAATTTGCTATGTAAGAGAAGGTGTATGTTGACAAAAACCACGACAACATGGTGATTAACATCATCCACAGGTGTGGAAAGTGTGCTGCATAATGCTATCAATTGGATAACTAATTATCTAGAGTATAACAAAGTGTGTTTCTCAGCAGTTCAGTACTGTTCTCTTTATAGTGATATATCCATTACAAAGCGGTATTTAACGTTTGAATAGATCTTTCCCGCATTCCAACAAACAATAGCACTGAGGCGAGGTCAGAGTTGACAAAAATTCAGTGAATATATGTCCACCCCAACCTCGCTCTGGTGCTATTGTTTGTACGCGACGAAGTGGAATGCGGCAAAGGTCTATGACTGCTCTGTGGGGCCAGAAAAATTATTTCGACAACATCCATAAATTGCATTAATCCACGAAGGAGGTTTATATACAATTAACTATTAAACGGAGGAAGCCAGATTGAAACATGCAAAAGAAAGCCTACAATACTAATAACATATTAGTGGTTTACAGTGACGTCTTGTCACAAGGGTATTAGCAACTATATTAACAACTTGAACATCATTACTTCCTATATGCCGATGAAGCCCTTATGACAAGAGTTACACCTCTAACGCCTTTAACTGTAACATACTTTATTACCGTATGTTAAGATACAAGTCCTCTGAAAAGTGATTGATGCCAAAGTACGTAAATCTTATTAGAAATTTATATGACTATTACAGAGGGTTTCCTTTAACCTGATAATTGGATACATTTTCTTTAATAGGCTGCCAGCTTTGGGATATAAATGAATATTTTTCTCTAGGTATTTTCTCAAGGTATTTTCAAATATACCTACCAGGACTTCGACAACAATGTGGTTGCCAATTTGGCAACGGGGTTGATTAAGATCCTTAAGAATTCGTCCCTTGTCTAAAACAATGGAAAAGTGTGCTGGGACTGAATGGAATGTTCCAATCTAACTGTACAAATCCTGCACAAACTGAAGTGAAATAATATTAGGCTCAAGCCTAATACTGCACCTTAAACCCCAGAGATAACGACTTGTAACAACAATGTGACCTCTATTCAGTCTGTTATACTACTACATGAGAAATTTCTGTAATTTGAATGGCTAAGAGCAGTGGTATTTCTGCTTAATTTGAAATACCTACATGTGAAAATTACAAACCTTTTGCAAGTAGTAGTATAAACAAATAATAGCATGATTTGTACGTGATACTTGGCATAAACAGCACTCGAGATATTTCAAAATTGTCTCAAATTGCACTCACCAAACGGCTCTTGAAATTACGTACAACAATTTTGAAATATCCCTTCTGGTATTTATACCAAATATCACTACAAACCATGCTATTACCTATACAAATAAAAAAGAACAGTCTAGTCATAATATCCTGCCTGGTGTGGTCACCTTAACAACAGCCATTGGTTTGAATGTCCTTGATTGAGTACTCTTGATGAATTTGCTTGGAAATACCACTGACATGATATGGGGCTCAGTTAAATGTCTTTCTTCCAACCTGTACACTTGAGCGCAACACCACTATGAAAAACAGATCAATATTTCAGAATAAAAGGGATTCCAAAAACTTTTCATTTAAAATTTTAACTTGTAAGAATATTAATTTGAAGGTGACAACTCAGTGAACTGAATTAATTTCTGTACACATTCCAGCTAATTTTTCAACTGATTTTTTAATTTTGAATCTCTTCCTCAAGGGCTCTGAAATTAATAAATAATCATCTAAGAAATATACCGAAGAAACTAGTAAAGCATATCCGCAACTCTTGACTGGATAAGAGTTTCTTCAGTTACCTGGAGAGCAATGTATTTCATGAGACATTTCTATCGCTGCATTTAATTTTACATTTACTTGTTATTCTGTTGTCAAGTTCAACAATAGTCAGGTCACACAGAACTGACTAGTGACACTTTCTGCACAATTTGATAAATTACTTGGTTTGGAAGTTGTTGATTCCAAAAGTAGTTAACACAATTAACAACTTCGCCATTCAACAGAAAATAAAAGAATGTGCTTACAATCAAAGTGGATAAATCCTGCATTACATTTGCTTGTTCATCACAGTCATCTTCCTACAACAATGTTGGTGAAATATGCATTACCTAGAGCATTCAACTATTTCTAATTAATGAAAAGAATACTCATTGTTCTTATGTGCAGTATTAAAGCGTCTGAACACTTTGCGAAAGAACAGTTATTACTATTATCATTATTATTGTTAGTAGTAGTAGTATTGTTATTGTTACAATATTATTGTAATTATCATTATTAACAGTCCTTTTATTTCCAATCTGTCAATAACAATAAATTACAACACTAGGAAATAAAGCCATCATGGTTGACCATAGAGTAAAGTGAAATGTTATGTCTGATGAATAGTTTTGAAACTTACAGTTGTGCACATATAGCTATTTTCATTATTTATATCAGATCACTTTGTGTTCCTAATAGTGAACAATAACATATAGAATGTAAAAGGGACTAGTTAATACTCAAGGCGCTGAGGTAGAAATCTCACCTGCATAAATTTAAGAGGTAAATGTTCGGGTATGTCCATGACTCGACCAATTTCAATCTACAATAGACCATGCGGGTAATACAGAAGCAATTCTAGCATATTTTACACAGAAATACTGATAACATCACTGTATTACACACATTAAAGAATCGTATTACACACATTGAAGAATTTCAAGGTACCTCAGTGGATGAGGATGAACTGGGTCTACTTTGAACAGTCTTTGGTTGCCCTACTTCAAAAGAAATAGGTAGGAGAAATGACCATGAGTTAGTGAAATTTTTCAAAAAACATTTAACTACATATAAAAAAATCAGGCTTGAACGCTCAAGCCAGAATTTTTTTTCAGGCTTTAATTTTACAGCTGCTTAACTCGTTTCCGACGAACGCACGATCATGGGGTCTTGTACGACCCATGATTTAGAAAACTTACCAAAATGTTACGTTACTTCCTTTTGCTTCCAAATTTGGCACACAGGAAGTAAATGAACGTACCCAATCACCTGGTGAATTTTAGCTCGTATACTTTAGTGACAGATGCATGACGAATTTTTAAATTCTGATTTGAGAGCGTGAGGAGAGGTTAAGGAGGAGGGTTTTTCCTATCATTTGACATAATACTCTGACGGACATTCCCATATGGATATAGCTCCCCGGATATTTTGAAAAACAAACTTTTATCGATTTTGTGTTTGTAAAAATGGCTTATAGAAATTAAATTGTATTAAATTCTGTATTTGCTATTTTTCAAGCAGATTTGAAAGAAATAATACCAGATAAAGAAAGAAAACTTTTTTCTTTGAACTCTTTTCAGCAATTGGCTGGCATCTTGGTTTATGGGGATTTATATGCAAATTGTATGCATAGGTTATTTAAATTAGGCAAAATGCTAAATTTTTGTGGAAAATATTATTGCTTACTAGAATGTGAAATATACATGTTTGGTAAGCCTATTTTGTACCCTTCAAAATGAGGTATATCTTTGATCACTGCTGTAAATATCTGCGGAGATATTAAATAAGAATGAAATGTCCGTCAATTTGCTTGATTTTTGGACAGTCAGAAATGAGTTAAAGTTGGTTTTACAGATTTTTTTTCCTTTCTGCACCATCCGGCTCCCCTTGCCGCTTTCCCCTGCTATTGAGTGCCTCTTTTAGACGTTCAACTTTGTCATCTAAATCCTCCCTTTTTGGGGGACAGAATGCCCTCAAGGCAAGGCGGTCTCCCAATGTCATCAAGCCCATCTGATGAAAATGATGATCTGTCATAGTTGATAATGAAAAGCCATCAATCTGTAGAATGTAAACGAACAGTCTATACTTAACCGAATTTACTGAAATGCCAAAAACAACTGTTACAGTTTCTTTTACAAAATGCTTCTGATAGTCATTTAGTTACTTAGTCTGCAGTTTACAATATACAGGCTAGTATCTGTCCGCAGTGAATAACCATTCATTATATGGCTAGCTCTATGAGGGGGGGAAGGATAACCTAATCCTGCACTGTGACAAGATAGGGCTGTCTTGCCCACTTGGCATGGGATAAGTTGATATATCTGTGTTCTGCAAGAAAACAGTGTCATTTCTGCCATATAATAAATCCTTTATTCACCGATATTTTTCGGTCAAGTTGGCTGGATATTAGCCACGTTCAAGTTATACATGTTTACGGAGACTCGATGGTTCATAAACATGCAAAAAAAGAACTTGGCCGATATCAAGCTATCTTGACTTCACCATTGGTCAATAACCCATATGTACGACTTGTGCAGACATACTACACCGGAGCGCTATTTAGGCCTTAATGTAGTATACGGTATGTCGTCTGAAAAGGTCCTACACCACTACATTCACAAAGCTAGTAATCAAGTCACATGTTTCTCTATATTTCAACTCTTCTATAATTCACTGCTTCCGCTTTACAAAACAGAGATCACACTAACAAATAAGAAACGAAGGAAAGAAAAAAACAAAAACCCTGCGCTTGGTAGCTTGCGTAGTTCGCGGTATTGTGTCAGAGAAAGGAAAGACGTGCATCATTTTGAGGTTCTGTCCTCGTGTACCGGTACACAAGGGAATAGCCATTGTATTTTCTTTGTTTAGGATTCATTGGTTATGTGTGGCGTATTGTTTGGTCTTTTGTATCGGCTCTTGTGTACCGGTACACGAGGACAGAACCCATTTTCACGACCGGGTAGTATCAATTGCTTACCTTCTGCTTTTCAAATTCGTTTATAGTGTTCTCCTGAACCCCTCTTTGGCATAGAAAATCCAAAATCAGAAAGAGGAAAATCTAATTTTCAGTTTCAATCAACTAAGAGCACCCACATCAGACTAGATTAATATTAAGAGATACTTACATCTGTAACTGTTATGTCCGCCATTATTGACTAATGTCACGTGGCCTTGACTGAAGAAATCCGAATTCATGCATTTAGAAAAAAAATACGAGTTGTTTTTTTTAGAAATTAGACAACTCGGATTTTTGTGCTAAAAATCCGAGTTGTGGTTTCCGGAAATGAGACAACTCGGATTTTTGAGGTAAAAATCCGAGTTATTTTTTTTAGAAATGACACTACTCGGATTTTTGTAGTAAAAATCCGAGTTGTGGTTTCTAGAAATAACACAACTCGGATTTTTGAGGTAAAAATCCAAGTTGTTCTTTTTAGAAATTAGACAACTCGGATTTTTGTGGTAAAAATCTGAGTTGTGGTTTCTGGAAATAACACAACTCGGATTTTTGTGCTAAAAATCCGAATTCTGGTTTCTGGAAATAACACAACTCGGATTTTTGTGCTAAAAATCCGAGTTGTGGTTTCTGGAAATGAGACAACGCGGATTTTTGAGGTAAAAATCCGAGTTATTTTTTTAGAAATGACACAACTCGGATTTTTGTGGTAAAAATCCGAGTTGTGGTTTCTGGAAATAACACAACTCGGATTTTTGAGGTAAAAATCCAAGCTGTTTTTTTTAGAAATTAGACAACTCGGATTTTTGTGGTAAAAATCCGAATTCTGGTTTCTGGAAATAACACAACTCGGATTTTTGTGCTAAAAATCCGAGTTGTGGTTTCTGGAAATGAGACAACGCGGATTTTTGAGGTAAAAATCCGAGTTATTTTTTTAGAAATGACACAACTCGGATTTTTGTGGTAAAAATCCGAGTTGTGGTTTCTGGAAATAACACAACTCGGATTTTTGAGGTAAAAATCCAAGCTGTTTTTTTTAGAAATTAGACAACTCGGATTTTTGTGGTAAAAATCCGAGTTGTTTTTTTTAGAAATTAGACAACTCGGATTTTTGTGGTAAAAATCCGAGTTGTGGTTTCTGGAAATAACACAACTCGGATTTTTGTGCTAAAAATCCGAGTTGCGGTTTCTGGAAATGAGACAACTCGGATTTTTGTGGTAAAAATCCGAGTTGTGGTTTCTGGAAATAACACAACTCGGATTTTTGAGGTAAAAATCCAAGCTGTTTTTTTTAGAAATTAGACAACTCGGATTTTTGTGGTAAAAATCCGAGTTGTTTTTTTTAGAAATTAGACAACTCGGATTTTTGTGGTAAAAATCCGAGTTGTGGTTTCTGGAAATAACACAACTCGGATTTTTGTGCTAAAAATCCGAGTTGCGGTTTCTGGAAATGAGACAACTCGGATTTTTGTGGTAAAAATCCGAGTTGTGGTTTCTGGAAATAACACAACTCGGATTTTTGTGCTAAAAATCCGAGTTGCGGTTTCTGGAAATGAGACAACTCGGATTTTTGTGGTAAAAATCCGAGTTGTGGTTTCTGGAAATAACACAACTCGGATTTTTGAGGTAAAAATCCAAGCTGTTTTTTTTAGAAATTAGACAACTCGGATTTTTGTGGTAAAAATCCGAGTTGTTTTTTTTAGAAATTAGACAACTCGGATTTTTGTGGTAAAAATCCGAGTTGTGGTTTCTGGAAATAACACAACTCGGATTTTTTGTGCTAAAAATCCGAATTGTGGTTTCTGGAAATAACACAACTCGGATTTTTGTGCTAAAAATCCGAGTTGTGGTTTCTGGAAATGAGACAACTCGGATTTTTGAGGTAAAAATCCAAGTTGTTTTTTTTAGAAATTAGACAACTCGGATTTTTGTGGTAAAAATCCGAGTTGTGGTCTCTGGAAATAACACAACTCGGATTTATGTGGTGAAAATCCGAGTTGTTTATTTAGAAATTAGACAACTCGGATTTTTGCGGTCAAAATCCGAGTTGTAGTTTCTGGAAATGTGTGCTAAAAATCCGAGTGAAAATTTGTAATCTAAAAAAAAATTGTTTATGTCCTATATGGGCCACCGTACATTAGAGATGTCTCTGCAAAATAATTCTATTGGTCTAAAAACGGAATTGGAAGACGAGCAACAGATTACAAGAGAATGTATGAAGGTATTTTTCGTAATGAAACGATAGCCTTTCCATTTTGAAGAAATTCCCAACAGAGAGATTTGCAGTTGTGATAGCAACCATTTATAACTATGTGATCTGATATCATTGCAACAGTGAAAATATTGTAAATGATCTTGATGTAGCAGTTATGTTTAGCATATTCAACAGAATAGATACCTAGTGTCACTAAGTACTGTATTCTCTGATTGAAAGGTTTCAGTAATAGTGCGTTAGGACAGACAAGTTTCATAGCCTTTTCACAATGGGTCAGCTTTACCTTAGAGTTCTATGACCCCCTGATAAAATTGCTGTCTAGGACCCATGCCCTTTTCCCCCAAATGAAAAGTTAATTTAAGCTCTAATTTGCAAAATGAGACATAACATATTAACTTTGTTACTTACTGTTGTTTACTTCATTTTTATGATGTCAAATACCAATATTTAATAACAACCACAACATACACTTCACCTTTTACACTGGAAAAACTATAAAGAAGAAATTTAAGTATGTAATGCCAAAATTTTTATGATCTATCTCATATATTCATTGCAAGGGTGCTGTATATATATAGTAACAAATGTTTCAGGTGTCATAAATGCCCTATGCTTTCAATCATGATTTTCCTCACTAACTTTATGGACAAATGACTGCACTAGATCCAAGCCTTAAAGAAGAAATGGCATTGTTAAGAGCTGTTTTGATTACCGCCACCTCTGGTGGAAAGCCTATCAAGAAGATTTTTGTAATGCTTGTAGTAGTAGAGGAACAATACTTTCACACAGATCAGGACATACATTCCATCCCATAACAATATATTATGTTAAACATAAAAAGTATAACAATAATAATAATAATAATAATAATAATAATAATAATAATAATAATATCGATACCATTAACAATAATAATAAGGTGAAAACAACTTTATTGGTGAAAACATTCATTGGTAATGTGTACTTTGTTAATTACATTTTTAAAAATTGGCATAAACATGCTATAAAAGATGCAACAATCATTATTATGAAAAACCCTAATATTAGCCTAAGATGATAGATACCCCAATTTAATTCACTAAATAAAAATCTCCATAGTTCTATACCTATGATCCATAATTACAGTATATAGTCCATAACTAATTAAAATCTAAGAAGTGTCAATCGGCGGACGCGACTTTATTAATAAAGAAACCCTTATATTAGCCTAAGATTAATAGATACCCTAATTTACTTCACTAGTTAAAATCTCCATAAATTTTATACCTATGATCTTTAACTATAAAATATAATCTATAACTAATTAAAATCTAAGAAAAGTCCATGGCTCCTTCGGCGACCGCGACTTCAATGTCACAATTTTTAAAATCATACGCGGAACGGCGCTTCACCCGTGTTCCTCGAAGACAAACCAGGGCCGACCGAAGAAGTGCAAAGGATGTCCTAGCTCGAATCCACGAGATTTTTTGTGAGTGCTGTTCTCCTTTCTTGACGGCTATCAGCTCAGCCAGTCGACTGAGGTATCTTAAGCACTCTTTCCCCATCCCTCTAGTAGTTGTAAATACAAGCGGCGTGAACGAACCTTGCTCAACATCTGGCACTCTCCTTGAGTACAACCGCTTTTTATCGTTTTCGTGGATGCGGTAGATCTGCTGTGGCTCCTGGTCCCTGTAAGACTCGGCATTAGGGTGACACACCCTCACATCAAAGAATGCCGAGCTCTCGGGTTCCCAGAAGCCACGCGCGCGAATGTCCAATCTTGCATCTTGTGCTCTATTGGACCCTCTACTGAGCTGCTCTCCAGAGATATCTTGGAGAACTGGTTCGACCTCGACATCGTTACACACTATACTCAAAAGATCTGCCTCAAGATCTCTAAGCTCGTTATGACGTTGGATGACAAAACCCCCTCGTTTGCAAATCATTGCGTGATCTACTGTGAAGTTGTCTCCACACGCGCAGACTGATGGAATGTCATCAAACGGCCAGTCATAACCCAACTTAACGGCATCGCGAAACTCTCTCTTGTTGAGGTTAAAGCCCTGTTCTTGAAGGGGAAGAACTGTGAGCCATACCGAGGAGCCTTTTTCTTGCGCAAGTTTTAGCGCTCGCTGGGTCTTCCGTGGAACCACTTGCTTTAGGTTTTCAGCAATCTCTGTAAGTTCCTTAGCTTTTTCGCATTTGACAGCCTGATGCACTGACTTGATGAGAGACTCATCGGGTAGCTGATGAGTTTGAGCCAAGATATGTTCGACGAGAGGGGATATCATTTGAATAGACGATGCATGTTCGCGTGCCGCCTCGTGGCATGGGTTGCTCATGCCAAGACCACCTAGCCGCACTGGCAGTGCTAGAACTTCTCTATCCAGTTGACTACACTTGCGCTCTACGATTGCTGGTATAAGCACCTGAGAAATAGTATCTTCGAGGGGTTCTAGAAGATCGTGGATATCAGGAAGAGTTCTCAGGAAGTAGGTCCAACGATGTTTTAAGCCAAACGTATATGCAGCATAGCTGGCCTGGGGTTGAGCTCGTGCAAACTCAGCAAGCTGAGCCACTTCGTTGACCCAGCTAGTTACTTTCTCGTGGACATAGTCCTCCAGATAATCTTTTGAGCCTATCACAGCCCCAAGATGCTTCTGCCCCTCTGTCGTCACATTGATAATTGTATCTTTAAAAGCTTCTCTGACAAGTGCCTCCTTTTCGGGCTTTACAATAATCCAGCACTTTCCAGCGTTGGGAAAGTACCCGAGTTCTGGACCTAGTGAATTGAGAACATCCCACCATTGCTTGATTTCCGAGATGGTGCCAGCACCACTAGCATCATCTGCAAACCAGCACTGCTTAGCATCCGACATGGTCTTTAGACTAGTAATCAAGGGCTGGATTGCGAGAGCATACAGTCCCATGGCCAGAGGGTCACCTTGAGTTGTTCCTTCGCCTGATATTATCTCCTTGCCACCAGTGATAAATAATCTGGCGGAATGTCGATAGGTGTTTATAGCATAAACTGCAATGATAGGACAGAGAACACGGATATTGTGTAGAGCTGCTGCCCTATTAAGGGCGTTAAATGCATTTGACGCATCTATCAATAGAACCGCATCGGTGTCATCTGCTTCGAAGATTCTATGCATAGCGTGTATTGCAGCCTCACTCCCTACTTTCTGTCCTGCACATAATTGTAGCGAGCCGCTTGCCTCAACAACATCCCCCTTGGCTACGTTCATAACGCACTTCCCACATATCCTCCTTATCACCTCCCCCACTCCTATTGGCCGCACGGCACCCCCGCCTTTGTCTAAAGGAATGAGGCGACTCGCTACCAATGGCTCTATGGTCGAAGGATCGATATATTCAGTGCACAAAGTCTTTGCCATTGTAGCTATTGCCTCACACAGCTTCGATGATGACTGTTTGAACGATTTACAGGCAAGCATTCGTCTGAAGCCATTCGCGTCCACACCACAGGGACCCCCTGAACCTTTTGTTCTTAAAGCAGCTTGTCTGACCATTTCACCATTAATCCCAGAGTAGACTGATTCCGGAAAATCATCATCAATCGGCCCAAACAAAAGTGAGCCCAATTTAGCTGATTGAGGGTTGGGGTGTTTTAACTGTAGTTGCGCCATAACTCCATCGGTCAGCGGTAGTACACCACCACTGGTACTTTCGCTCAAGAAGCGCATTGCTGAATTTATTTGACCCTCAAGCACAAGTTTGGTGAACACTTTCGATTTATCGGGTGGATCTGCGGATCTGAGTTTTCCTATTCGACTTTGAATAATCCGACCTTCGCGCAGCAACTTATTAATTTCCCCGTTTTTCCACTGTACAAGACGCTTTGACAACAGGTCCTGGTGCTCTTTGGCTTTAGATTTAGGGCTAGGCTTTTGAAGTCCAACAGCAAGGAGCACAAATGCGGCTTTCAGCGATATGTGTTGGCAGTTAGCACCATTATTCCAGTCATTGATATGCGACGTAATTTGATCTATAAAATCTCTCCCTGTTCTGCCATAGGGGACGAGGAAAACATTCTTTCTCCAGGTAGCAATCTCATTATAAGCATCTATTATAACTGAGGTTTGCAGAACAATCTCACTACCGTCACACCGTTTACCCCACTTTACACTCTGTGGTTTGCAGGCACTAATATATTCAGGAATGGAGCCAGGTGCTGAACAATTTCCTTCACTCTGCTGTATTGACTGGTTCTGTCGTGCCGCCGTCTGGTCAGTACTATCCACTGGGATTTGTTGCGAAATAATAGTCATATGCAAATCTGGATTCGCTGTAGTTGTAAAATTAGCATAACGTGATTCTATCAAATTCGCCGCTTCAAAATTAGCATTTTGACTTGCGTTTATTTGATTTCCAGGCTCGGGTTCTTGCTGAGAACTCATGATATCTAAAATTGTCTGGTGTTCACTTCCATTCAAATCATCTCGCTCGCTATCGCAAAACGAGGCTCCATCCTTCTGACTCACGGAGCCGTTTTGCATTTTCTCCAGCCTAGATGCTTGATCCCGTAAATTCTGACTCCTGATTCCTAAATGCTCATATCCTTTCTCCTCCCATAACTGTTTCATAACTTCAATATAGCCCTTTTTTCTGCCATTCTCATTACATGGTGGAGTGTGTGATGCAACAAGTTCCTTCGCTCTTTTCTTGCATTCGAGTAGATCCCAATTCATTTGTTTTGTCCATTTTAGTTTTACTCGAGATTTCGTAGACATCCCGTTCGCTCCGTTCCGTAATAATAATATAATAATAAAAATAGTGCTTATAGTATTCATAATTCTCTCAATTGTGGTTACCGAAGAATGAAATAATGACTGCAGTACACAATAAAACATCTAATGAGAAGATTCTTCTTACAATGAACCTCATGCAATGATAACAATAGAACATAAACAGAAAATAATTGGAGCATCCAACTCATCCTCGGTGTAAGAACCTATTGCGTTTAAAAGTGATGTACAACAAAGCAGACAAAGCGGTAAAGACTAAGAAAATAAAACTAAAGAAAAAACAGGTTTACATGGTAAACACAAGCATTTATATCAATTCTTCAAGATTTCACTTGCAAAAGATTTACAATAATTTTCAATTTGTTTTAAGTGAATATTATTGTGACACTTCATCAACTCTGTATTCCATGTAAGAAAAACAGATCATTTTACTTCTATCCCCTCTGGTGCAATCTCAGTGGCAGTGAAAGAGCTAAATGGAGGTAAATTTTTAAGCACTGTGTTGAACGCTATGATGATCATGTCACTTGCACAAGTTGTCACTAATTGTGTACCAAACATAGCATAACGAGTAAAATAATGGGGATTAGGATAATAGCTAAGAGCATTGTGACTTCTTCAAAACCTACGCTTCGCGAAGTTTTTCGGTAGTCGTATTTCTAATAAGTAAATACATAAATTGGGCTTCTATCCCTCATGGGAAAAACCATTAGGAACTCTTTAAAAACAAGCTTCGCGAGGTTTCGCGGGAGTCGTACTTCTAGTTTATTTATTTATTTGTCTAGTAACACTTTCCTTAACCAAGATATTCTAACCTTATAACTGCGGGTCTTAACATTTTGAATTACTGAATTGAACTAAATAACTAAGCGCATTTCTATTATATAGGGCAGACAAGTGGCATTGTTCTATTGCTCTTTTTTGAGCAGTGACACAACTTTGTTAAGCTTTTAAATCATGATATTTTGATAACTTAACGCAGTTTTGACCTACTGGTTCCTAAAGGTTACTACTATATCAACACCTATTGGTCTTAATGATCCTACCAACGCCTTACCTGTTGAATAAGTCGTAACCAAGGAGCCTGTTAATAAATTTAATTCACTTGGTAAAAAGGAAAAGCAATTATCGTATGACAAGCAATATTCCATCTAGCCCTCCTCTAAGAAAACCCCACAATACCTGGCTCGTAAGGCATACTGTTATATCAGATTACGAGCTATTGCTATTAATGACTGTACCAAATGTCTTACCTGCTGGAGTGGTAGTGCTTGGAGAGCCTGTTGATAAATTCAGTTTGGTTTGTCAAACAAAAATATAAATGCCATATCAAAAGCCATATTTATTCCGATTAGGTCAACTCTAAAACTGTATAAAAATCGATTGATTTAATCACTTTATATAGCGGATTATTACAAGCCGTATTTATACCGATTAGGTCAACTCGAAAATTGTATGAAAATCGATTGATTTAATCATTTAATATTGCGGATTTAGTTTTAAAGTATAAAATTGAATTGTTAAAATTCTTCACACTGTCTGTCGTTGCCCACCGCAGTGCTCATTTCCTCTTTCTGTGTGAGGTAAATAGGTTTGTTTGGTATTTCTACTACTTAAAGCTTTTGTGGCCAACTGGTTCCTAAATGTTACAACTTTATCATGAGCTATTCCGTTTTATAACTCTGACAAATGTCTTACCTGCTGGAGTGGTAGTGTTTGGAGAGACTGTCGATAAATTCAATTTGGTAAAAAGAAAAAAAAATACTATATTACAAACATATTCTGACTAGTCGAGCTCCGAAACTTCTTTGAACTCCATGTGTCAGATCATTGTACACTGCGGCCTTAAGTTCAATTATAAAACCTAATTAATTTCAGTTTATTTTCAATGTCAGTCCTTTGCTATTCAAAAAACCTTTTCCTATTGCTTTGTAAGGAACATAAGCGGTTTTTTTTATTGCTTTCTTGTTAAAAAGTAATACCAAACTTTGTTGAAGTGCTTAAGACCTTTATCAAATCATGTTATTTTGATGATATTCTGACCAAATGGTTGCTAAAGATTGCTACTAAATCACGAGCTATTGCTATTAACGACTGTGACAAAAGTTTTACCTGTTGGAGTTGTAGCGTTTGGAGAGCCTGTTGATAAATTCAATTAATTTTGTAAAAAGAAACTACAAATACTATATTACAAGTAATATAAACTTATAAGCCAGCTATGAAAATTCCCTAAATGCAATGTATTAGATTACTTTATATTGCGTCTTGAAGTTTAAGGTTTAAATTTTAACGGATCTGAATTGTTCACCATGTCGGTCGCTACCTACTGATAGGGTCCATCTGCTCTTTCTGTGTAAGGTACATAAAGATCTTGTTTTTCTTCATACTGCTTTTTTTAACCAGTATTACTGTAACTTTGTTGAATTGCTTGAGAACTATATTAATTCCTGATATCTCGATTATGTAAAGCTTTTCTGACCACCTGGTTCCTAAGGCTTACTGCTATATCAGATCGCATTCTATTGCTATTAATGACTGTACTAAAATGCCTTACCTGTTGGAGTAGTGGTGTTTGAGGAACCTGTTGATATATTAGATTTAGTTTGTCAAACAAAAATTTAAATAGTATATTACAAGCCACATATATTCCAACTAGCAAACTCTAAAATTGTGTGAAAATCGATATACTTAATCATTTTATATTGCGTATTAAGTTTTAAAGTATAAAATTGGATTGTTAAAAATTCTTCACACTGTCTGTTCTTGCCCACCACAGTGCTCATTGCCTTTTTCTGTGTGAGGTAAAAAGGTTTGTTTGATATTTCTACTACTTAATGCTTTTGTGTCGAACTGGTTCCTAAATGTTACTACTATATCATGAGCTATTCCTAGTTATCACTCTGACAAATGTCTTACCTGCTGGGGTGGTAGTGTTTGGAGAGCCTGTCGGTAAATTCAATTTGGTTGGTAAAAAGAAAAAAAAATACTATATTACAAAAATATTCTGACTAGTCGAGCTCCGAAACTTCTTTGAACTCGATGTGTCAGATCATTTTACACTGCGGCCTTAAGTTCAATTATAAACCCTAATTAATTTAAGTTTATTTTCAATGTCAGTCCTTTGCTATTCAAAAAACCTTTTCCTATTGCTTTGTAAGGAACATAAGCGGTTTTTTTTATTGCTTTCTTGTTGAACAGTAATACCAAACTTTGTTGAAGTGCTTAAGACCTTTATCAAATCATGATATTTCGATGATATTCTGACCAAATGGTTGCTAAAGATTGCTACTATATCACGAGCTATTGCTATTAACGACTGTGACAAACGTTTTACTTGTTGGAGTTGTAGCGTTTGGAGAGCCTGTTGATAAATTCAATTAATTTTGTAAAAAGAAAATACAAATACTATATTACAAGTAATATAAACTTATAAGCCAGCTATGAAAATTCACTAAATGCAATGTATTAGATTACTTTATATTGCGTCTTGAAGTTTAAGGTTTAAATTTTAACGGATCTGAATTGTTCACCATGTCGGTCGCTGCTTACTGATAGGGTCCATCTGCTCTTTCTGTGTAAGGTACATAAAGATCTTGTTTTTCTTCATACTGCATTTTTTGACCAGTATTACTGTAACTTTGTTGAATTGCTTAAGAGCTATATTAATTCCTGATATCTCGATTATGTAAAGCTTTTCTGACCACCTGGTTCCTAAGGCTTACTGCTATATCAGATCGCGATCTATTGCTATTAATGACTGTACTAAAATGCCTTACATGTTGGAGTAGTGGTGTTTGAGGAACCTGTTGATATATTAGATTTAGTTTGTGTAACGGACTCTTGCACGTTTTTTCTTGAGTTAATAATTGTTATGTTTCCAAATAATTGATCCTGTGTGACGTAAGCGTAACCGGAGTAGTTCGTAGAAAAAGCATATGGTTTAAAGGGTTCAAAGGATACGTGGTTAATATTGCGTTCGATTTCTCTCCTTAATGCCGGGATCGAGTTTTTTCGTGCTCATCACGAATAAAGTTATAATACGATATGGCTCAGTAAAGACCGCTCCTTCGCTTAGTTTCGTTTGAGGGAAATCCTTTATAGTAAAAACTCGTCCAAGAATCCAAGGACTGCAAAGAAAATCAAAGATTTTATGCGTGTGTCGTGGTGAGTTATGGCCATGAAAAGATCTTTGTCAAATCCTGAGTTGAACATTGTTCACACGGCTCCTAATTACAAAGAGAGCGTAGAACCCGTGGGGGAGGGGGTTCGAGTGTCAGAGCGCGCTAAAACATTGACCGAGAAAGGGAAAGGCTACCAGCTTCAAACCCTAGACAAGAAACTCGCGAAGGCGTTTCGCGCGTGGCGTACCGAAATAATTGAAGTCGAATCGGCCTTTGCTGATGCACAAAATGTCACAGTCTTACATGAGCGACGAAAAGAGCTGTCGTCACGCATGACCGAAATAACGAAAATTTACCTTCAGATTGAAACCATCGCAAATGAAGAACTTACAACCTTCACCGAGCGTTACGATAGCTGGTTCCATGAAAATACTCTTCTAATATCAAGGATAAACGTTCGAATCACTGAGCTGCGCGAAGAACTTGTAGACAGTATTTCTTCCCATTCCAAGAAATCCACCGCCAGTAAGATCTCTCGCAAAAACTCCGTAGCCTCGTCGTCTCGTAGTTCTAGCACCGCGAGAAAACGAAACGAAATGGCCACTAAGGCGGCACGACTTAATACAGAGCTTAAGTTCCTCGCGGTTGAAAACGCAAAGGAAGCCGAATTGAAGCGAATTGGCATCATGAAGGAACTCGCGGCAACAAAGGCCGAAATGGAAGCAGTGTTAGGTCTGGAGTGCGAACGATTTACGAACGGCGATGGTCCCGATATCGAGCACCCACAGATCAAGGATAGCTCCGATCAACTTTTGCAGGATTACTTGAGAACACAGTTAGAGTCAGTTTCCAGCGGCGGCATTTCGCACAGTTTTATGCCAATTACAAGGAACGAATTGCCATCAGGTACAGCGCCTAAAATGGCAGCTAACCCTCCAGAGCCTCTGAAAAATAAACTAAATCCCTTCGCGCCCCCGTTCGCCGTTACCTCTAGCGAAACGCGACTAATAAGCAAGCCCGTTCCACCTGCCTCGAAGTCTCAAAGCCCACAAACGCGCGACCTCCAAACAAACGTGGACGAGTGTACGACTAAGGCTTGTTCAAAGCTTCAACCGGCACAGCCTCACAGTATCGAATTTGGTCCGCAGCCAAATCCTAACACAGATTTATGCGGTCAGGAAAAAACGAGTGACCTACACCTAACCAACGAAGTATCAGTACCTTCGGCACCAACTGACGATATACTGACCAAGCTTGCAGACCTTTTGACGGAAAGAAGCACTCGAGACAGACTCCCACTTCCTGAACCCGATATTTTTAAGGGTGACCTACTGCAATTTCCGAATTGGCTGAAAGCTTTCGAAACAATTGTTGAGGGTCAAACCACCTCTCCTGGGCAACGCCTCTATTACCTTGGCAGGTTTACAGCGGGTGAGGCGAAGGAAGCCATAAACGGTTTCATCACTCAGAACACAACAAGGGCTTACAAAGAGGCGAAAACCCTGCTAACTAGTCGCTATGGAAACCCCTACCTAATTGCTGGCGCGTTCCGCACTAAAATACACAACTGGCCCAAGATCAGCCCGAACGACGGCTTTGAACTCCGGAAGTTCTCAGACTTTCTTGACCAAGCCAGGTCTGCAATGACTACTAGCGCATATCTAAATGTCCTAAATGATCCCGAAGAAAACCAACGAATGGTTCGGAAGTTGCCCAACTATCTTATAAGCCAATGGTGCCGAGAAGTCGATAAGTGGATGTCTGAATTTCAGCACGCCCAAGAGGATGAGATGGGGAAACAGAGCAGAGGCGACTACCCTCCGTTTTCTGAATTCTGCGGATTCCTAAAAAAGGAGGCTAGAATCGCATGCAATCCGATCATGTCTGCCAAAGTAACGAAGCCCGAAGGTGAAAGAGGCCATCGAAATGACAGGCAATGAACAGGGCAAACGGTGGGGCACTCGTAAAGGATATAACGTCGTAGCCTACGCGACGGGTGTCAAGGAAGATAAAGGCACAGACAAGGTTAAGCCCAACAAGCTCAAGTGTGTTTACTGCAAAGAAGAACACGAACTCGACAATTGTTGCAAGTTTCTACAGCTTCCCATTCCAGACAAGAGAGCATTTATCATGTCTAAACGTCTGTGCTGGGGATGTCTTAAATGGGGACACGTCAACAGTAAATGCCGTCGAAAAATAACCTGTCAAGTGTGCAGTGAGACACATCCTACCGCCCTACATGGAGACACACGAGGAACAGCTGCTCGTAAATCACAACCCATTACGTCGACGTCACCCAAGCAGGAACACGCATCAGTCGCCGAAGGTGTACTCCAGCATAGCGCATCGGTGTCCAACTACTGTATTGAGGTTAACACCACAAAGAGTTTCAGTGAACCGTGTACACATTCACTAATAGTACCAGTGTGGCTTCACCACGAGAGCAACCCCGACGATAAGGTCCTGGTGTACGCCCTCCTCGATGAGCAATCGGACGCCTGCTTTGCGAAGGAATCAGTGCTAGAGAGACTCAACATCAGCGGACCTGAGATAGAGCTGGACCTTTCAACCGTCCTTGCAAGGCAGACCATAGCAAGTAGGAGGATAACCGGCCTCGTAGTACGTGGTGTCCATGAAACGGCGGAAATTCCACTCCCTAAGACGTACACACGAGACATAATCCCAGCTAGAAGATCTCAGATACCAAGACCCGAAACAGCACGAAGATGGCATCATCTGACAACCATTGCAGAGTATCTGATCTACCCAAAGGAGGACATTGACGTTGGTTTGCTGATTGGCGCTAACTGCATTCGAGCAATCAAGCCTCGCGAAATTATTCCTGGAGGAGATGACGACCCCTACGCAAAGAAAACAGCCCTCGGATGGGGAATAGTGGGCAGAGTCACGAGTAACAACTCAGAGGTGGACAGTAACATTTGTGTCAACCGTATTGTCACACGCGAAGTCTTTCCTGCTGAAAGTCTGACGCAATGCAATTTTGTCTTACGGACACAGATTAAGGAAGTTCTGAACCCGGTGCGAATAAATAGAATGTTTGAGCTCGACTTTAACGAGAAGGAGGAGGGGCGAGCCCTTTCTCACGACGACCGACTCTTTATGCAGAAAGTCAACGAAGGAATTCGTCAGCGTCCCGACGGTCATTACGAGATACCGTTACCGCTAAGAGACGAAAACGTGAGGTTTCCCAACAACAAGGATCTGGCGCTAAGTCGCTTAAACAAGTTAAAACGGCGTTTGCAGACCGATGGAAAGTACAGCAAAGACTACACTAGTTTCATGAAGGGTTTACTCGAAAATAACCACGCCGAACGCATCCCTAAAGAGGAACTGCATTTAGACAACGGCCGAGTGTGGTACATCCCTCATCACGGCGTATACCACCCTAGAAAGCCCGAAAAAATACGTGTTGTTTTTGACTGCAGCGCAGAGTACAAGGGAGAATGCTTAAATCGGCATCTACTCCAGGGACCCGACCTTATAAACAACCTAGTAGGAGTTCTCTGCAGATTCAGAAAGGAGCAAACCGCAGTGATGTGCGACATCGAGGGGATGTTTCACCAAGTGTATGTGAACATCAACTACCGCAACCTCCTCCGTTTTCTGTGGTGGGAAAATAGAGATTTCGACAGTGACCCAGTAGAATTTAGAATGACCGTTCACCTTTTCGGCGCTACGTCTTCCCCAGGATGCGCGAATTTTGCGTTGAAAACTACAGCAAACGATTACGAGGACGAATGCGGAAGCAGTGCCGCCAACTTTAATTTGTGAGACAAGACTTTTACGTTGATGACGGTTTGAAGTCCGTTCCCACAGCTCACGATGCCATTAAACTAATAGAAGACGTCAAGACCTTGTGCAAAAGAGGAGGTTTCCGACTACACAAATTTCTCTCCAACGACAGAGAAGTCATCAAAGCGATTCCTTCAGAAGATTTAGCAAGCGACATAAAGAATTTAGACCTGGGTAGAGACGATCTGCCAATTGAAAGAGCGCTAGGAGTTCAGTGGTGCGTAGAATCCGATACGCTACGATTCAGAATAAATCTGTCCAATCGTCCGCCCACTAGAAGAAGCATTTTATCCACCGTAAGCTCTGTTTTCGACCCTTTAGGACTGCTCTCACCTTTGGTTCTCGTTGGCAAAGGCATCCTCCAGGACCTTTGCAGCAGTGGCATTCACTGGGACGACGAAATCCCAAACGAGCTTCGAGCAAGGTGGGAGAGGTGGTGTCGCGATCTTCATCTCCTCGAACACCTGAGAATCCCCCGGTGTCACAAACCATTCGACTTCTCCAAGGTCAAGATGGTAGAATTACATAGTTTCTCCGACGCCAGTAGAAGTGGGTACGGACAGTGCTCGTATTTAAGGCAGATCGACAACCAAAATCGAATCCACTTGTCTCTGGTTATGGCAAAGTCACGTGTCACTCCTTTAAAGCCAGTAACAACTCCACGACTAGAGTTGACCGCAGCACTTCTTTCAACCAAAGTGAGCGACCTCTTAAGAAGAGAGCTGGCATATGACAACATCAAGCAGGTCTTTTGGACTGACAGTGAGGTTGTGTTAGGATACATCTCTAATAATGCTCGCCGCTTTCACGTGTTTGTTGCGAACCGCGTGCAGCAAATACGCGACCTTAGTACCCCAACACAATGGAGACACATTGACACCAAAGTCAACCCAGCCGACTACGCATCCCGCGGTCTGTACGCTGATGAACTAATCAACAAATCAGACTGGTGGAATGGTCCAGATTTACTATGGGCCCCACTCGACGATCACCAAGGCGTAATTGAGGGCGTCGCCACACTTGCTGACAACGACCCTGAGGTAAAAAGAGTGATGGCTCTAGCTTCGAATGCGCTAGAACGAGACGACCTGGAAGAAAGGTTGCAATATTTCTCGAGCTGGCACAAAGCAAAAAGGGCGGTAGCCGTCTGTATGCGACTAAAGCGAGTTTTATTGAATCGTGTCAAGACCAAGAAACTAGCTCCGTCACAACCACAACACACTCAAGATTCAGGCCAGAGAGCAATCGATTCAGAGACTAGACCCGTAACAGTTACATACAGACCCATTGACGAAGACGAGATGCAAGGAGCTGAACGAGAGATAATCAAACACATTCAGAAGCAAGCCTTTGGACAGGAAATTGCCATACTCAAATCTCGCAACAGCAATTTCGACACCATTGACCGCAAGAGCGCAAAGGAAAGAAATGCGGCTATGAAGAAATCAAGCTCTCTATATAGACTTGACCCCTTTTTGGACGAAAACGGTCTGCTTCGGGTGGGTGGTCGTATCCGACGAGCCAACATTCCAGGCGAGCTTAAGCATCCTTGTATTCTACCAAGGAACAGTCACTTGACGAAGTTGATTATCTGTCATCACCATCGGCGTATCGGGCACCAGGGACGCGGAATGACCCACAACGAGATACGTTCGTCGGGAATTTGGATTATTGGTGGACGTTCAGCCGTGTCAAGCTACATTTCAAATTGTGTCAAATGCCGAAAACTGAGAGCAGGTCCGCAACAGCAGAAAATGGCAGATCTCCCTGTAGATCGACTGGAGCCTAGCCCACCCTTCACGTACAACGCTGTAGATTTCTTCGGCCCTTGGCTGGTGAAGGAGGGCAGACGAGAAGTCAAGCGGTACGGAGTCCTCTTTACATGTATGGCTTCTCGGGCAATCCATGTGGAAACAGCCAACACTTTAGACACAAGCTCGTTCATCAACGCCTACCGTCGCTTTGTCAGCCGTAGAGGTCCTGTACGTCAATTAAGATCGGACCGTGGAACGAATTTTGTGGGCTGCAAGAACGAGCTGCAAGCAGCTCTCAGTGAGATGGATCAAGAAAGAATCCGATCGAAGCTGCTGGAATATAACTGCGACTGGGTGAACTTCCAAATGAATTTGCCGCACGCAAGCCATATGGGAGGCGCCTGGGAACGGCAAATCCGGTCAGTTAGAAACGTTCTTGACGTGCTGTTGGACAATCATGGGTCTCAACTTGATGACGAGTCGCTGCGAACACTGCTAATCGAAGCAGAAGCTATTGTGAATAGTCGCCCGCTAGCGCCGGAAAGCTCTGACACACTCGAACCCCTAACGCCTAGTCTATTGCTCACTCAAAAGAGCCGCGTACTTCTACCTCCACCCGGGAAGTTTTCTTCAGTTGACCTGTACTCAAGAAGACGTTGGCGCAGGGTACAGCACCTCGCAAACGAATTTTGGGATCGCTGGAGAAAGGAATTTCTCCAAGTACTCCAGACACGCCAAAAATGGATAAAACCTTCAAGGAATTTGCGCATCGGAGATATTGTTCTCCTTAAAGAGGACGACGCACAACGCAACTGTTGGAGATTAGCCCGTGTGGATGCAACCTACCCGAGTCTTGACGGACTGGTACGCAAGGTCAGGATCGCCATCGCCGACCCCGCACTGGACGACAAGGGCAGACGCAGTAAGCCGTTTTCTTACCTGGACAGACCAGTACAGAAACTGGTCCTTCTCCTGTCACCCTCGGAAGACGAGAACCGGGGCATCCCAGCCGGAGAGACTTAACTACATTATTGAACTGGTGTAGCATTGTGCCATTAGAGACATTTCCTTTTGATAATTAATGTTTAAATTGTTTTCACAATTTAGGGGAGCCATGTAACGGACTCTTGCACGTTTTTTCTTGAGTTAATAATTGTTATGTTTCCAAATAATTGATCCTGTGTGACGTAAGCGTAACCGGAGTAGTTCGTAGAAAAAGCATATGGTTTAAAGGGTTCAAAGGATACGTAGTTAATATTGCGTTCGATTTCTCTCCTTAATGCCGGGATCGAGTTTTTTCGTGCTCATCACGAATAAAGTTATAATACGATATGGCTCAGTAAAGACCGCTCCTTCGCTTAGTTTCGTTTGAGGGAAATCCTTTATAGTTTGTCAAACAAAAATTTAAATAGTATATTACAAGCCACATATATTCCAACTAGCAAACTCTAACATTGTGTGAAAATCGATATATTTAATCATTTTATATTGCGTATTAAGTTTTAAAGTATAAAATTGGATTGTTAAAAATTCTTCACACTGTCTGTTCTTGCCCACCACAGTGCTCATTGCCTTTTTCTGTGTGAGGTAAATAGGTTTGTTTAATATTTCTACTACTTAAGGTTTTTGTGTCCAACTGGTTCCTAAATGTTACAACTATATCATGAGCTATTCCTATTTATCACTATGACAAATGTCTTACCTGCTGGGGCGGTAGTGTTTGGAGAGCCTGTCGATAAATTCAATTTGGTTGGTAAAAAGAAAAAAAAATACTATATTACATAAATATTCTGACTAGTCGAGCTCCGAAACTTCATTAAACTCGATGTGTCAGATCATTGTACACTGCGGCCTTAAGTTCAATTATAAAACCTAATTAATTTAAGTTTATTTTCAATGTCAGTCCTTTTCTATTCAAAAAACCTTTTCCTATTGCTTTGTAAGGAACATAAGCGGTTTTTTTTTATTGCTTTCTTGTTAAACAGTAATACCAAACTTTGTTGAAGTGCTTAAGACCTTTATCAAATCATGATATTTCGATGATATTCTGACCAAATGGTTGCTAAAGATTGTTACTATATCACGAGCTATTGCTATTAACGACTGTGACAAACGTTTTACCTGTTGGAGTTGTAGCGTTTGGAGAGCCTGTTGGTAAATTCAATTAATTTTGTAAAAAAAAAATGCAAATACTATATTACAAGTAATATAAACTTATAAGCCAGCTATGAAAATTCACTAAATGCAATGTATTAGATTACTTTATATTGCGTCTTGAAGTTTAAGGTTTAAATTTTAACGGATCTGAATTGTTCACCATGTCGGTCGCTGCTTACTAATAGGGTCCATCTGCTCTTTCTGTGTAAGGTACATAAAGATCTTGTTTTTCTTCATACTGTATTTTTTGACCAGTATTACTGTAACTTTGTTGAATTGCTTCAGAGCTATATTAATTTCTGTAATCTCGATTATGTAAAGCTTTTCTGACCACCTGGTTCCTAAGGCTTACTACTATATCAGATCGCGATCTGTTGCTATTAATGACTGTACTAAAATACCTTACCTGTTGGAGTAGTGGTGTTTGAGGAACCTGTTGATATATTAGATTTAGTTTGTCAAACAAAAATTTAAATAGTATATTACAAGCCATATATATTGCAACTAGCAAACTCAAAAATTGTGTGAAAATCGATGTATTTAACCATTTTATATTGTGTATTAAGTTTTAAAGTATAAAATTGGATTGTTAAAATTTCTTCACACTGTCTGTTCTTGCCCACTACAGTGCCCATTGCCTTTTTCTTTGTGAGGTAAATAGGTTTGTGTGATATTCCTACTACTTAAGGCTTTTGTGTCCAACTGGTTCCTAAATGTTACAACTATATCATGAGCTATTCCTATTTATCACTATGACAAATGTCTTACCTGCTGGGGTGGTAGTGTTTGGAGAGCCTGTCGATAAATTCAATTTGGTTGGTAAAAAGAAAAAAAATACTATATTACAAAAATATTCTGACTAGTCGAGCTCCGAAACTTCATTAAACTCGATGTGTCAGATCATTGTACACTGCGGCCTTAAGTTCAATTATAAAACCTAATTAATTTCAGTTTATTTTCAATGTCAGTCCTTTTCTATTCAAAAAACCTTTTCCTATTGCTTTGTAAGGAACATAAGCGGTTTTTTTATTGCTTTCTTGTTGAACAGTAGTACCAAACTTTGTTGAAGTGCTTAAGACCTTTATCAAATCATGTTATTTTGATGATATTCTGACCAAATGGTTGCTAAAGATTGCTACTAAATCACGAGCTATTGCTATTAACGACTGTGACAAAAGTTTTACCTGTTGGAGTTGTAGCGTTTGGAGAGCCTGTTGATAAATTCAATTAATTTTGTAAAAAGAAACTAGAAATACTATATTACAAGTAATATAAACTTATAAGCCAGCTATGAAAATTCCCTAAATGCAATGTATTAGATTACTTTATATTGCGTCTTGAAGTTTAAGGTTTAAATTTTAACGGATCTGAATTGTTCACCATGTCGGTCGCTACCTACTGATAGGGTCCATCTGCTCTTTCTGTGTAAGGTACATAAAGATCTTGTTTTTCTTCATACTGCTTTTTTTAACCAGTATTACTGTAACTTTGTTGAATTGCTTGAGAGCTATATTAAATCCTGATATTTCGATTATGTAAAGCTTTTCTGACCACCTGGTTCCTTAGGCTTACTACTATATCAGATCGCGATCTATTGCTATTAATGACTGTACTAAAATGCCTTACCTGTTGGAGTAGTGGTGCTTGAGGAACCTGTTGATATATTCAATTTAATTTGTCAAACACAACTAATATAGTGTATTTCAAACCATATATATTCCAACTAGGCAAACTCTAAAATTGTGTGAAAATCGATATATTTAATCATTTTATATTGCGTATTAAGTTTTAAAGTATAAAATTGGATTGTTAAAAATTCTTCACACTGTCTGTTCTTGCCCACCACAGTGCTCATTGCCTTTTTCTGTGTGAGGTAAATAGGTTTGTTTGATATTCCTACTACTTAAGGCTTTTGTGTCCAACTGGTTCCTAAATGTTACAACTTTATCGTGAGCTATTCCTATTTATGACTCTGACAAACGTCTTACCTGCTGGGGTGGTAGTGTTTGGAGAGCCTGTCGGTAAATTCAATTTGGTTGGTAAAAAGAAAAAAAATACTATATTACATAAATATTCTGACTAGTCGAGCTCCGAAACTTCATTAAACTCGATGTGTTAGATCATTGTACACTGCGGCCTTAAGTTCAACTATAAAACCTAATTAATTTAAGATTATTTTCAATGTCAGTCCTTTTCTATTCAAAAACCCTTTTCGTATTGCTTTGTAAGGAACATAAGCGGTTTTTTTATTGCTTTCTTGATGAACAGTAATACCAAACTTTGTTGAAGTGCTTAAGACCTTTATCAAATCATGATATTTCGATGATAATCTTACCAAATGGTTGCTAAAGACTACTACTAAATCACGAGCTATTGCTATTAACGACTGTGACAAACGTTTTACTTGATGGAGTTGTAGCGTTTGGAGAGCCTGTTGATAAATTCAATTAATTTTGTAAAAAGAAACTACAAATACTATATTACAAGTAATATATACTTATAAGCCAGCTATGAAAATTCACTAAATGCAATGTATTAGATTACTTTATATTGCGTCTTGAAGTTTAAGGTTTAAATTTTAACGGATCTGAATTGTTCACCATGTCGGTCGCTGCTTACTAATAGGGTCCATCTGCTCTTTCTGTGTAAGGTACATAAAGATCTTGTTTTTCTTTATACTGCATTTTTTAATCAGTATTACTGTAACTTTGTTAAATTGATTGAGAGCTATATTAATTCCTGATATTTGGATGATGTAAAGCTTTTCTCACCACCTGGTTCCTAAGGCTTACTACTATATCAGATCGCGATCTATTGCTATTAATGACTGTACTAAAATGCCTTACCTGTTGGAGTAGTGGTGTTTGAGGAACCTGTTGATATATTCAATTTAATTTGTCAAACACAACTAATATAGTGTATTTCAAGCCATATATATTCCAACTAGGCAAACTCTAAAATTGTGTAAAAATCGATATATTTAATAATTGTGACCCTCCACGGGAAAACAGGTAAAAAGGTGATGACACGGGCACGCGTGCGATGACACGGCACGCAAAGCGTGACATTTGACACGCATATGCGCATATTTAATAAGCAGAATAATAGGTGTCACGGTAGCTTTTGTTTGGCACGACTTAACACGCTAACCTTTTGTTCACGCTTAGCGTGCGCAATGTCACGCTAAGCGTGCAATATAACCCGGTAAAAACCGTGCGACATGACACGGCAGTGCTTAGTAAAAAAAAATAATAGACAATCAAAATGTTGTCGCATCGAATCGGATCAGCTATGCACGTTCGCATCACTTCCCAAACCACATACATGTTGTAATCGACTGAAGCAGCAAAAGAAGAAATGGAAACATTTAATAAAACAACGAAAAAACAAAACATGGAGCGACTCACATTATCTAATGAACATAATTGTTAATAAATTTGATACGCAAAAAAAAGGAAACCAAATTTTAAATTGAACATAAAATAGCGTAACTTACAAGTGCGGCGGAGCAGTAACTCACTATCGTTCTCCTACTCGAGCGTGAAAACGACCTTAATTTGTATTTAAATTTACATCGAAGGAAGAAATAGTTAACTGCCAAAGTTTCATGGAAAATGAATTTCTTTACGTATAAATCATAACAACAATTAAACGCTACGCAATGACCTTTGTTCGTACGGGAACGCTTGCTACGCAGGCTTATTCTGTATATCGCTCAAGGACAAGGAGACCCATGAGGAAAAATCAAGCAGGCTTTCTATTAGTATTGCGATGTCAGATGCTTAAAAATTCCAAAAAACAGTGGTCTTTTACTTTGCAAGCAAACCACTTTTGTATTTCGCATTTAATTTTTCTGGTGTAGGAAAATCAACGATTTTAGACCGTGTTTAAGAGCGCTTGCAGTCACGTGGTGTTTTGTTGACATCTGATCCCTTATTTGGTCAATAAAAGTGCTCTGTGAAATGCAATTCAGTTTTTTTGGAAATAGCGAAAGGAAGTTATGTTGCACACGTAACAAAAGCGACACCATGGTTTCAGAAGCTTACTTTGTACCACTAAAGAGAAAGCCTGCAGGCACAAAGAGTTGAAGCGATAAATTAGCCGGGAAATAAGCCAAGACCTTTTCGAATCGAATTGAAGAAATGTGCGACATGTTAGTCACGCGCCAATAATACGCGGTGGTGGAACACTTTCATGGAAAGCATGCGAAGGATTAAAACATTACTTTAGCTCAAGTAAAACGAATTGTCAAAGAAGAATAATCAAATAACAATATTCCAAAAGACGCAAATGAACGAATCATTTAAAATGACTGCAAAATATATTTTGTTGAAAATGATTCACTCGATGATGAACACAAAGTTTTTGCTAACACGGCCAAAGACGACCCGCCGGGTAGGTAAGTGAAAACATTCGGACAGCGTGTCAGTCTAGCGTGCATTTCGACACGGTTTGCATTTCACTCGCTTAGCGTGCTATTTCGCTCACTTAGCGTGTCATTTTGCTCGCTGTTTTTGTTTTCCAAAACCTTGACACACTTCTTTGTTAGAATGAACACGCTCCTTTGTTTCTTCCGTGCCATAATTATGAAACAAAAGAAAATTTTAATGAGCCGTGCGTTGTGACACGCTGCTAGCGTGTTAAAAGAATTTTCTTTTGTTCAGCGTGTTAAAATAGCGTGTCCGTGTCATCACCTTTTTACCTGTTTTCCCGTGGAGGGTCACAATTTTATATTGCGTATTAAGTTTTAAAGTATAAAATTGGATTGTTTAAAATTCTTCACACTGTCTGTTCTTGCCCACCACAGTGCTCATTGCCTTTTTCTGTGTGAGGTAAATAGGTTTGTGTGATATTCCTACTACTTAAGGCATTTGTGTCCAACTGGTTCCTAAATGTTACAACTATATCATGAGCTATTCCTATTTATCACTCTGACAAATGTCTTACCTGCTGGGGTGGTAGTGTTTGGAGAGCCTGTCGATAAATTCAATTTGGTTGGTAAAAAGAAAAAATATACTATATTACAAAAATATTCTGACTAGTCTAGCTCTGAAACTTCATTAAACTCGATGCTTCAGATCATTGTACACTGCGGGCTTAAGTTCAATTATAAAACCTAATTAATTTCAGTTTATTTTCAATGTCAGTCCTTTTCTATTCAAAAAACCTTTTCCTATTGCTTTGTAAGGAACATAAGCGGTTTTTTTTTTATTGCTTTCTTGTTGAACAGTAATACCAAACTTTGTTGAAGTGCTTAAGACCTTTATCAAATCATGATATTTCGATGATATTCTGACCAAATGGTTGCTAAAGATTGTTACTATATCACAAGCTATTGCTATTAACGACTGTGACAAACGTTTTACCTGTTGGAGTTGTAGCGTTTGGAGAGCCTGTTGATAAATTCAATTAATTTTGTAAAAGGAAAATACAAATACTATATTACAAGTAATATAAACTTATAAGCCAGCTATGAAAATTCACTAAATGCAATGTATTAGATTACTTTATATTGCATCTTGAAGTTTAAGGTTTAAATTTTAACGGATCTTAATGGTTCACCATGTCGGTCGCTGCTTACTGATAAGGTCCATCTGCTCTTTCTGTGTAAGGTACATAAAGATCTTGTTTTTTTTTTCATACTGCATTTTTTAACCAGTATTACTGTAACTTTGTTAAATTGATTAAGAGCTATATTAATTCCTGATATTTCGATTATGTAAAGCTTTTCTGACCACCTGGTTCCTAAGGCTTACTACTATATCAGATCGCGATCTATTGCTATTAATGACTGTACTAAAATGCCTTACCTGTTGGAGTAGTGGTGTTTGAGGAACCTGTTGATATATTCAATTTAGTTTGTCAAACAAAAATTTAAATAGTATATTACAAGCCATATATATTCCAACTACGCAAACTCTAAAATTGTGTGAAAATCGATATATTTAATCATTTTATAGTGCGTATTAAGTTTTAAAGTATAAAATTGGATTGTTAAAAATTCTTCACACTGTCTGTTCTTGCCCACCACAGTGCCCATTGCCTTTTTCTTTGTGAGGTAAATAGGTTTGTGTGATATTCCTACTACTTAAGGCTTTTGTGTCCAACTGGTTCCTAAATGTTACAACTATATCATGAGCTATTCCTATTTATCACTATGACAAATGTCTTACCTGCTGGGGTGGTAGTGTTTGGAGAGCCTGTCGATAAATTCAATTTGGTTGGTAAAAAGAAAAAAAATACTATATTACAAAAATATTCTGACTAGTCGAGCTCCGAAACTTCATTAAACTCGATGTGTCAGATCATTGTACACTGCGGCATTAAGTTCAATTATAAAACCTAATTAGTTTAAGTTTATTTTCAATGTCAGTCCTTTTCTATTCAAAAAACCTTTTCCTATTGCTTTGTAAGGAACATAAGCGGTTTTTTTTATTGCTTTCTTGTTGAACAGTAATACAAAACTTTGTTGAAGTGCTTAAGACCTTTATCAAATCATGATATTTCGATGATATTCTGACCAAATGATTGCTAAAGATTGCTACTATATCTCGAGCTATTGCTATTAACGACTGTGACAAACGTCTTACCTGTTGGAGTTGTACCGTTTGGAGAGCCTGTTGATAAATTCAATTAATTTTGTAAAAAGAAAATACAAATACTATATTAAAAGTAATATAAACTTATAAGCCAGCTATGAAAATTCACTAAATGCAATGTATTAGATTACTTTATATTGCGTCTTGAAGTTTAAGGTTTAAATTTTAACGGATCTGAATTGTTCACCATGTCGGTCGCTGCTTACTGATAGGGTCCATCTGCTCTTTCTGTGTAAGGTACATAAAGATCTTGTTTTTTTTCATACTGCATTTTTTAACCAGTATTACTGTAACTTTGTTAAATTGATTGAGAGCTATATTAATTCCTGATAGTTCGATTATGTAAAGCTTTTCTGACCACCTGGTTCCTAAGGCTTACTACTATATCAGATCGCGATCTATTCCTATTAATGACTGTACTAAAATGCCTTACCTGTTGGAGTAGTGGTGTTTGAGGAACCTGTTGATATATTCAATTTAGTTTATCAAACAAAAATTTAAATAGTATATTACAAGCCATATATATTCCAACTAGGCAAACTCTAAAATTGTGTGAAAATCGATATATTTAATCATTTTATAGTGCGTATTAAGTTTTAAAGTATAAAATTGGATTGTTAAAAATTCTTCACACTGTCTGTTCTTGCCCACCACAGTGCCCATTGCCTTTTTCTTTGTGAGGTAAATAGGTTTGTGTGATATTCCTACTACTTAAGGCTTTTGTGTCCAACTGGTTCCTAAATGTTACAACTATATCATGAGCTATTCCTATTTATCACTATGACAAATGTCTTACCTGCTGGGGTGGTAGTGTTTGGAGAGCCTGTCGATAAATTCAATTTGGTTGGTAAAAAGAAAAAAAATACTATATTACATAAATATTCTGACTAGTCGAGCTCCGAAACTTCATTAAACTCGATGTGTCAGATCATTGTACACTGCGGCCTTAAGTTCAATTATAAAACCTAATTAATTTCAGTTTATTTTCAATGTCAGTCCTTTTCTATTCAAAAAACCTTTTCCTATTGCTTTGTAAGGAACATAAGCGGTTTTTTTTATTGCTTTCTTGTTGAACAGTAATACCAAACTTTGCTGAAGTGCTTAAGACCTTTATCAAATCATGTTATTTTGATGATATTCTGACCAAATGGTTGCTAAAGATTGCTACTAAATCACGAGCTATTGCTATTAACGACTGTGACAAAAGTTTTACCTGTTGGAGTTGTAGCGTTTGGAGAGCCTGTTGATAAATTCAATTAATTTTGTAAAAAGAAACTACAAATACTATATTACAAGTAATATAAACTTATAAGCCAGCTATGAAAATTCCCTAAATGCAATGTATTAGATTACTTTATATTGCGTCTTGAAGTTTAAGGTTTAAATTTTAACGGATCTTAATTGTTCACCATGTCGGTCGCCACCTACTGATAGGGTCCATCTGCTCTTTCTGTGTAAGGTACATAAAGATCTTGTTTTTCTTCATACTGCTTTTTTTAACCAGTATTACTGTAACTTTGTTGAATTGCTTGAGAGCTATATTAAATCCTGATATTTCGATTATGTAAAGCTTTTCTGACCACCTGGTTCCTTAGGCTTACTACTATATCAGATCGCGATCTATTGCTATTAATGACTGTACTAAAATGCCTTACCTGTTGGAGTAGTGGTGCTTGAGGAACCTGTTGATATATTCAATTTAATTTGTCAAACACAACTAATATAGTGTATTTCAAACCATATATATTCCAACTAGGCAAACTCTAAAATTGTGTGAAAATCGATATATTTAATCATTTTATATTGCGTATTAAGTTTTAAAGTATAAAATTGGATTGTTAAAAATTCTTCACACTGTCTGTTCTTGCCCACCACAGTGCTCATTGCCTTTTTCTGTGTGAGGTAAATAGGTTTGTTTGATATTCCTACTACTTAAGGCTTTTGTGTCCAACTGGTTCCTAAATGTTACAACTTTATCGTGAGCTATTCCTATTTATGACTCTGACAAACGTCTTACCTGCTGGGGTGGTAGTGTTTGGAGAGCCTGTCGGTAAATTCAATTTGGTTGGTAAAAAGAAAAAAATACTATGTTAAAAAAATATTCTGACTAGTCGAGCTCCGAAACTTCATTAAACTCGATGTGTTAGATCATTGTACACTGCGGCCTTAAGTTCAACTATAAAACCTAATTAATTTAAGATTATTTTCAATGTCAGTCCTTTTCTATTCAAAAACCCTTTTCGTATTGCTTTGTAAGGAACATAAGCGGTTTTTTTATTGCTTTCTTGATGAACAGTAATACCAAACTTTGTTGAAGTGCTTAAGACCTTTATCAAATCATGATATTTCGATGATAATCTTACCAAATGGTTGCTAAAGACTACTACTAAATCACGAGCTATTGCTATTAATGACTGTACTAAAATGCCTTACCTGTTGGAGTAGTGGTGTTTGAGGAACCTGTTGATATATTCAATTTAATTTGTCAAACACAACTAATATAGTGTATTTCAAGCCATATATATTCCAACTAGGCAAACTCTAAAATTGTGTAAAAATCGATATATTTAATAATTGTGACCCTCCACGGGAAAACAGGTAAAAAGGTGATGACACGGGCACGCGTGCGATGACACGGCACGCAAAGCGTGACATTTGACACGCATATGCGCATATTTAATAAGCAGAATAATAGGTGTCACGGTAGCTTTTGTTTGGCACGACTTAACACGCTAACCTTTTGTTCACGCTTAGCGTGCGCAATGTCACGCTAAGCGTGCAATATAACCCGGTAAAAACCGTGCGACATGACACGGCAGTGCTTAGTAAAAAAAAATAATAGACAATCAAAATGTTGTCGCATCGAATCGGATCAGCTATGCACGTTCGCATCACTTCCCAAACCACATACATGTTGTAATCGACTGAAGCAGCAAAAGAAGAAATGGAAACATTTAATAAAACAACGAAAAAACAAAACATGGAGCGACTCACATTATCTAATGAACATAATTGTTAATAAATTTGATACGCAAAAAAAAGGAAACCAAATTTTAAATTGAACATAAAATAGCGTAACTTACAAGTGCGGCGGAGCAGTAACTCACTATCGTTCTCCTACTCGAGCGTGAAAACGACCTTAATTTGTATTTAAATTTACATCGAAGGAAGAAATAGTTAACTGCCAAAGTTTCATGGAAAATGAATTTCTTTACGTATAAATCATAACAACAATTAAACGCTACGCAATGACCTTTGTTCGTACGGGAACGCTTGCTACGCAGGCTTATTCTGTATATCGCTCAAGGACAAGGAGACCCATGAGGAAAAATCAAGCAAGCTTTCTATTAGTATTGCGATGTCAGATGCTTAAAAATTCCAAAAAACAGTGGTCTTTTACTTTGCAAGCAAACCACTTTTGTATTTCGCATTTAATTTTTCTGGTGTAGGAAAATCAACGATTTTAGACCGTGTTTAAGAGCGCTTGCAGTCACGTGGTGTTTTGTTGACATCTGATCCCTTATTTGGTCAATAAAAGTGCTCTGTGAAATGCAATTCAGTTTTTTTGGAAATAGCGAAAGGAAGTTATGTTGCACACGTAACAAAAGCGACACCATGGTTTCAGAAGCTTACTTTGTACCACTAAAGAGAAAGCCTGCAGGCACAAAGAGTTGAAGCGATAAATTAGCCGGGAAATAAGCCAAGACCTTTTCGAATCGAATTGAAGAAATGTGCGACATGTTAGTCACGCGCCAATAATACGCGGTGGTGGAACACTTTCATGGAAAGCATGCGAAGGATTAAAACATTACTTTAGCTCAAGTAAAACGAATTGTCAAAGAAGAATAATCAAATAACAATATTCCAAAAGACGCAAATGAACGAATCATTTAAAATGACTGCAAAATATATTTTGTTGAAAATGATTCACTCGATGATGAACACAAAGTTTTTGCTAACACGGCCAAAGACGACCCGCCGGGTAGGTAAGTGAAAACATTCGGACAGCGTGTCAGTCTAGCGTGCATTTCGACACGGTTTGCATTTCACTCGCTTAGCGTGCTATTTCGCTCACTTAGCGTGTCATTTTGCTCGCTGTTTTTGTTTTCCAAAACCTTGACACACTTCTTTGTTAGAATGAACACGCTCCTTTGTTTCTTCCGTGCCATAATTATGAAACAAAAGAAAATTTTAATGAGCCGTGCGTTGTGACACGCTGATAGCGTGTTAAAAGAATTTTCTTTTGTTCAGCGTGTTAAAATAGCGTGTCCGTGTCATCACCTTTTTACCTGTTTTCCCGTGGAGGGTCACAATTTTATATTGCGTATTAAGTTTTAAAGTATAAAATTGGATTGTTAAAAATTCTTCACACTGTCTGTTCTTGCCCACCACAGTGCTCATTGCCTTTTTCTGTGTGAGGTAAATAGGTTTGTTTGATATTCCTACTACTTAAGGCTTTTGTGTCCAACTGGTTCCTAAATGTTACAACTTTATCGTGAGCTATTCCTATTTATGACTCTGACAAACGTCTTACCTGCTGGGGTGGTAGTGTTTGGAGAGCCTGTCGGTAAATTCAATTTGGTTGGTAAAAAGAAAAAAATACTATGTTAAAAAAATATTCTGACTAGTCGAGCTCCGAAACTTCATTAAACTCGATGTGTTAGATCATTGTACACTGCGGCCTTAAGTTCAACTATAAAACCTAATTAATTTAAGATTATTTTCAATGTCAGTCCTTTTCTATTCAAAAACCCTTTTCGTATTGCTTTATAAGGAACATAAGCGGTTTTTTTATTGCTTTCTTGATGAACAGTAATACCAAACTTTGTTGAAGTGCTTAAGACCTTTATCAAATCATGATATTTCGATGATAATCTTACCAAATGGTTGCTAAAGACTACTACTAAATCACGAGCTATTGCTATTAATGACTGTACTAAAATGCCTTACCTGTTGGAGTAGTGGTGTTTGAGGAACCTGTTGATATATTCAATTTAATTTGTCAAACACAACTAATATAGTGTATTTCAAGCCATATATATTCCAACTAGGCAAACTCTAAAATTGTGTAAAAATCGATATATTTAATAATTGTGACCCTCCACGGGAAAACAGGTAAAAAGGTGATGACACGGGCACGCGTGCGATGACACGGCACGCAAAGCGTGACATTTGACACGCATATGCGCATATTTAATAAGCAGAATAATAGGTGTCACGGTAGCTTTTGTTTGGCACGACTTAACACGCTAACCTTTTGTTCACGCTTAGCGTGCGCAATGTCACGCTAAGCGTGCAATATAACCCGGTAAAAACCGTGCGACATGACACGGCAGTGCTTAGTAAAAAAAAATAATAGACAATCAAAATGTTGTCGCATCGAATCGGATCAGCTATGCACGTTCGCATCACTTCCCAAACCACATACATGTTGTAATCGACTGAAGCAGCAAAAGAAGAAATGGAAACATTTAATAAAACAACGAAAAAACAAAACATGGAGCGACTCACATTATCTAATGAACATAATTGTTAATAAATTTGATACGCAAAAAAAAGGAAACCAAATTTTAAATTGAACATAAAATAGCGTAACTTACAAGTGCGGCGGAGCAGTAACTCACTATCGTTCTCCTACTCGAGCGTGAAAACGACCTTAATTTGTATTTAAATTTACATCGAAGGAAGAAATAGTTAACTGCCAAAGTTTAATGGAAAATGAATTTCTTTACGTATAAATCATAACAACAATTAAACGCTACGCAATGACCTTTGTTCGTACGGGAACGCTTGCTACGCAGGCTTATTCTGTATATCGCTCAAGGACAAGGAGACCCATGAGGAAAAATCAAGCAAGCTTTCTATTAGTATTGCGATGTCAGATGCTTAAAAATTCCAAAAAACAGTGGTCTTTTACTTTGCAAGCAAACCACTTTTGTATTTCGCATTTAATTTTTCTGGTGTAGGAAAATCAACGATTTTAGACCGTGTTTAAGAGCGCTTGCAGTCACGTGGTGTTTTGTTGACATCTGATCCCTTATTTGGTCAATAAAAGTGCTCTGTGAAATGCAATTCAGTTTTTTTGGAAATAGCGAAAGGAAGTTATGTTGCACACGTAACAAAAGCGACACCATGGTTTCAGAAGCTTACTTTGTACCACTAAAGAGAAAGCCTGCAGGCACAAAGAGTTGAAGCGATAAATTAGCCGGGAAATAAGCCAAGACCTTTTCGAATCGAATTGAAGAAATGTGCGACATGTTAGTCACGCGCCAATAATACGCGGTGGTGGAACACTTTCATGGAAAGCATGCGAAGGATTAAAACATTACTTTAGCTCAAGTAAAACGAATTGTCAAAGAAGAATAATCAAATAACAATATTCCAAAAGACGCAAATGAACGAATCATTTAAAATGACTGCAAAATATATTTTGTTGAAAATGATTCACTCGATGATGAACACAAAGTTTTTGCTAACACGGCCAAAGACGACCCGCCGGGTAGGTAAGTGAAAACATTCGGACAGCGTGTCAGTCTAGCGTGCATTTCGACACGGTTTGCATTTCACTCGCTTAGCGTGCTATTTCGCTCACTTAGCGTGTCATTTTGCTCGCTGTTTTTGTTTTCCAAAACCTTGACACACTTCTTTGTTAGAATGAACACGCTCCTTTGTTTCTTCCGTGCCATAATTATGAAACAAAAGAAAATTTTAATGAGCCGTGCGTTGTGACACGCTGATAGCGTGTTAAAAGAATTTTCTTTTGTTCAGCGTGTTAAAATAGCGTGTCCGTGTCATCACCTTTTTACCTGTTTTCCCGTGGAGGGTCACAATTTTATATTGCGTATTAAGTTTTAAAGTATAAAATTGGATTGTTAAAAATTCTTCACACTGTCTGTTCTTGCCCACCACAGTGCTCATTGCCTTTTTCTGTGTGAGGTAAATAGGTTTGTGTGATATTCCTACTACTTAAGGCATTTGTGTCCAACTGGTTCCTAAATGTTACAACTATATCATGAGCTATTCCTATTTATCACTCTGACAAATGTCTTACCTGCTGGGGTGGTAGTGTTTGGAGAGCCTGTCGATAAATTCAATTTGGTTGGTAAAAAGAAAAAATATACTATATTACAAAAATATTCTGACTAGTCTAGCTCTGAAACTTCATTAAACTCGATGCTTCAGATGATTGTACACTGCGGGCTTAAGTTCAATTATAAAACCTAATTAATTTCAGTTTATTTTCAATGTCAGTCCTTTTCTATTCAAAAAACCTTTTCCTATTGCTTTGTAAGGAACATAAGCGGTTTTTTTTTTATTGCTTTCTTGTTGAACAGTAATACCAAACTTTGTTGAAGTGCTTAAGACCTTTATCAAATCATGATATTTCGATGATATTCTGACCAAATGGTTGCTAAAGATTGTTACTATATCACAAGCTATTGCTATTAACGACTGTGACAAACGTTTTACCTGTTGGAGTTGTAGCGTTTGGAGAGCCTGTTGATAAATTCAATTAATTTTGTAAAAAGAAAATACAAATACTATATTACAAGTAATATAAACTTATAAGCCAGCTATGAAAATTCACTAAATGCAATGTATTAGATTACTTTATATTGCGTCTTGAAGTTTAAGGTTTAAATTTTAACGGATCTGAATTGTTCACCATGTCGGTTCCTGCTTACTGATAGGGTCCATCTGCTCTTTCTGTGTAAGGTACATAAAGATCTTGTTTTTTTTCATACTGTATTTTTTAACCAGTATTACTGTAACTTTGTTAAATTGATTGAGAGCTATATTAATTCCTGATATTTCGATTATGTAAAGCTTTTCTGACCACCTGGTTCCTAAGGCTTACTACTATATCAGATCGCGATCTATTGCTATTAATGACTGTACTAAAATGCCTTACCTGTTGGAGTAGTGGTGTTTGAGGAACCTGTTGATATATTTATTTTAGTTTATCAAACAAAAATTTAAATAGTATATTACAAGCCATATATATTCCAACTAGGCAAACTCTAAAATTGTGTGAAAATCGATATATTTAATCATTTTATAGTGCGTATTAAGTTTTAAAGTATAAAATTGGATTGTTAAAAATTCTTCACACTGTCTGTTCTTGCCCACCACAGTGCCCATTGCCTTTTTCTTTGTGAGGTAAATAGGTTTGTGTGATATTCCTACTATTTAAGGCTCTTGTGTCCAACTGGTTCCTAAATGTTACAACTATATCATGAGCTATTCCTATTTATCACTATGACAAATGTCTTACCTGCTGGGGTGGTAGTGTTTGGAGAGCCTGTCGATAAATTCAATTTGGTTGGTAAAAAGAAAAAAAATACTATATTACATAAATATTCTGACTAGTCGAGCTCCGAAACTTCATTAAACTCGATGTGTCAGATCATTGTACACTGCGGCCTTAAGTTCAATTATAAAACCTAATTAATTTCAGTTTATTTTCAATGTCAGTCCTTTTCTATTCAAAAAACCTTTTCCTATTGCTTTGTAAGGAACATAAGCGGTTTTTTTTATTGCTTTCTTGTTGAACAGTAATACCAAACTTTGCTGAAGTGCTTAAGACCTTTATCAAATCATGTTATTTTGATGATATTCTGACCAAATGGTTGCTAAAGATTGCTACTAAATCACGAGCTATTGCTATTAACGACTGTGACAAAAGTTTTACCTGTTGGAGTTGTAGCGTTTGGAGAGCCTGTTGATAAATTCAATTAATTTTGTAAAAAGAAACTACAAATACTATATTACAAGTAATATAAACTTATAAGCCAGCTATGAAAATTCCCTAAATGCAATGTATTAGATTACTTTATATTGCGTCTTGAAGTTTAAGGTTTAAATTTTAACGGATCTTAATTGTTCACCATGTCGGTCGCCACCTACTGATAGGGTCCATCTGCTCTTTCTGTGTAAGGTACATAAAGATCTTGTTTTTCTTCATACTGCTTTTTTTAACCAGTATTACTGTAACTTTGTTGAATTGCTTGAGAGCTATATTAAATCCTGATATTTCGATTATGTAAAGCTTTTCTGACCACCTGGTTCCTTAGGCTTACTACTATATCAGATCGCGATCTATTGCTATTAATGACTGTACTAAAATGCCTTACCTGTTGGAGTAGTGGTGCTTGAGGAACCTGTTGATATATTCAATTTAATTTGTCAAACACAACTAATATAGTGTATTTCAAACCATATATATTCCAACTAGGCAAACTCTAAAATTGTGTGAAAATCGATATATTTAATCATTTTATATTGCGTATTAAGTTTTAAAGTATAAAATTGGATTGTTAAAAATTCTTCACACTGTCTGTTCTTGCCCACCACAGTGCTCATTGCCTTTTTCTGTGTGAGGTAAATAGGTTTGTTTGATATTCCTACTACTTAAGGCTTTTGTGTCCAACTGGTTCCTAAATGTTACAACTTTATCGTGAGCTATTCCTATTTATGACTCTGACAAACGTCTTACCTGCTGGGGTGGTAGTGTTTGGAGAGCCTGTCGGTAAATTCAATTTGGTTGGTAAAAAGAAAAAAATACTATGTTAAAAAAATATTCTGACTAGTCGAGCTCCGAAACTTCATTAAACTCGATGTGTTAGATCATTGTACACTGCGGCCTTAAGTTCAACTATAAAACCTAATTAATTTAAGATTATTTTCAATGTCAGTCCTTTTCTATTCAAAAACCCTTTTCGTATTGCTTTGTAAGGAACATAAGCGGTTTTTTTATTGCTTTCTTGATGAACAGTAATACCAAACTTTGTTGAAGTGCTTAAGACCTTTATCAAATCATGATATTTCGATGATAATCTTACCAAATGGTTGCTAAAGACTACTACTAAATCACGAGCTATTGCTATTAATGACTGTACTAAAATGCCTTACCTGTTGGAGTAGTGGTGTTTGAGGAACCTGTTGATATATTCAATTTAATTTGTCAAACACAACTAATATAGTGTATTTCAAGCCATATATATTCCAACTAGGCAAACTCTAAAATTGTGTAAAAATCGATATATTTAATAATTGTGACCCTCCACGGGAAAACAGGTAAAAAGGTGATGACACGGGCACGCGTGCGATGACACGGCACGCAAAGCGTGACATTTGACACGCATATGCGCATATTTAATAAGCAGAATAATAGGTGTCACGGTAGCTTTTGTTTGGCACGACTTAACACGCTAACCTTTTGTTCACGCTTAGCGTGCGCAATGTCACGCTAAGCGTGCAATATAACCCGGTAAAAACCGTGCGACATGACACGGCAGTGCTTAGTAAAAAAAAATAATAGACAATCAAAATGTTGTCGCATCGAATCGGATCAGCTATGCACGTTCGCATCACTTCCCAAACCACATACATGTTGTAATCGACTGAAGCAGCAAAAGAAGAAATGGAAACATTTAATAAAACAACGAAAAAACAAAACATGGAGCGACTCACATTATCTAATGAACATAATTGTTAATAAATTTGATACGCAAAAAAAAGGAAACCAAATTTTAAATTGAACATAAAATAGCGTAACTTACAAGTGCGGCGGAGCAGTAACTCACTATCGTTCTCCTACTCGAGCGTGAAAACGACCTTAATTTGTATTTAAATTTACATCGAAGGAAGAAATAGTTAACTGCCAAAGTTTCATGGAAAATGAATTTCTTTACGTATAAATCATAACAACAATTAAACGCTACGCAATGACCTTTGTTCGTACGGGAACGCTTGCTACGCAGGCTTATTCTGTATATCGCTCAAGGACAAGGAGACCCATGAGGAAAAATCAAGCAAGCTTTCTATTAGTATTGCGATGTCAGATGCTTAAAAATTCCAAAAAACAGTGGTCTTTTACTTTGCAAGCAAACCACTTTTGTATTTCGCATTTAATTTTTCTGGTGTAGGAAAATCAACGATTTTAGACCGTGTTTAAGAGCGCTTGCAGTCACGTGGTGTTTTGTTGACATCTGATCCCTTATTTGGTCAATAAAAGTGCTCTGTGAAATGCAATTCAGTTTTTTTGGAAATAGCGAAAGGAAGTTATGTTGCACACGTAACAAAAGCGACACCATGGTTTCAGAAGCTTACTTTGTACCACTAAAGAGAAAGCCTGCAGGCACAAAGAGTTGAAGCGATAAATTAGCCGGGAAATAAGCCAAGACCTTTTCGAATCGAATTGAAGAAATGTGCGACATGTTAGTCACGCGCCAATAATACGCGGTGGTGGAACACTTTCATGGAAAGCATGCGAAGGATTAAAACATTACTTTAGCTCAAGTAAAACGAATTGTCAAAGAAGAATAATCAAATAACAATATTCCAAAAGACGCAAATGAACGAATCATTTAAAATGACTGCAAAATATATTTTGTTGAAAATGATTCACTCGATGATGAACACAAAGTTTTTGCTAACACGGCCAAAGACGACCCGCCGGGTAGGTAAGTGAAAACATTCGGACAGCGTGTCAGTCTAGCGTGCATTTCGACACGGTTTGCATTTCACTCGCTTAGCGTGCTATTTCGCTCACTTAGCGTGTCATTTTGCTCGCTGTTTTTGTTTTCCAAAACCTTGACACACTTCTTTGTTAGAATGAACACGCTCCTTTGTTTCTTCCGTGCCATAATTATGAAACAAAAGAAAATTTTAATGAGCCGTGCGTTGTGACACGCTGATAGCGTGTTAAAAGAATTTTCTTTTGTTCAGCGTGTTAAAATAGCGTGTCCGTGTCATCACCTTTTTACCTGTTTTCCCGTGGAGGGTCACAATTTTATATTGCGTATTAAGTTTTAAAGTATAAAATTGGATTGTTAAAAATTCTTCACACTGTCTGTTCTTGCCCACCACAGTGCTCATTGCCTTTTTCTGTGTGAGGTAAATAGGTTTGTGTGATATTCCTACTACTTAAGGCATTTGTGTCCAACTGGTTCCTAAATGTTACAACTATATCATGAGCTATTCCTATTTATCACTCTGACAAATGTCTTACCTGCTGGGGTGGTAGTGTTTGGAGAGCCTGTCGATAAATTCAATTTGGTTGGTAAAAAGAAAAAATATACTATATTACAAAAATATTCTGACTAGTCTAGCTCTGAAACTTCATTAAACTCGATGCTTCAGATCATTGTACACTGCGGGCTTAAGTTCAATTATAAAACCTAATTAATTTAAGTTTATTTTCAATGTCAGTCCTTTTCTATTCAAAAAACCTTTTCCTATTGCTTTGTAAGGAACATAAGCGGTTTTTTTTTTATTGCTTTCTTGTTGAACAGTAATACCAAACTTTGTTGAAGTGCTTAAGACCTTTATCAAATCATGATATTTCGATGATATTCTGACCAAATGGTTGCTAAAGATTGTTACTATATCACAAGCTATTGCTATTAACGACTGTGACAAACGTTTTACCTGTTGGAGTTGTAGCGTTTGGAGAGCCTGTTGATAAATTCAATTAATTTTGTAAAAAGAAAATACAAATACTATATTACAAGTAATATAAACTTATAAGCCAGCTATGAAAATTCACTAAATGCAATGTATTAGATTACTTTATATTGCGTCTTGAAGTTTAAGGTTTAAATTTTAACGGATCTGAATTGTTCACCATGTCGGTTCCTGCTTACTGATAGGGTCCATCTGCTCTTTCTGTGTAAGGTACATAAAGATCTTGTTTTTTTTCATACTGCATTTTTTAACCAGTATTACTGTAACTTTGTTAAATTGATTGAGAGCTATATTAATTCCTGATATTTCGACTATGTAAAGCTTTTCTGACCACCTGGTTCCTAAGGCTTACTACTATATCAGATCGCGATCTATTGCTATTAATGACTGTACTAAAATGCCTTACCTGTTGGAGTAGTGGTGTTTGAGGAACCTGTTGATATATTCATTTTAGTTTATCAAACAAAAATTTAAATAGTATATTACAAGCCATATATATTCCAACTAGGCAAACTCTAAAATTGTGTGAAAATCGATATATTTAATCATTTTATAGTGCGTATTAAGTTTTAAAGTATAAAATTGGATTGTTAAAAATTCTTCACACTGTCTGTTCTTGCCCACCACAGTGCCCATTGCCTTTTTCTTTGTGAGGTAAATAGGTTTGTGTGATATTCCTACTACTTAAGGCTTTTGTGTCCAACTGGTTCCTAAATGTTACAACTATATCATGAGCTATTCCTATTTATCACTATGACAAATGTCTTACCTGCTGGGGTGGTAGTGTTTGGAGAGCCTGTCGATAAATTCAATTTGGTTGGTAAAAAGAAAAAAAATACTATATTACATAAATATTCTGACTAGTCGAGCTCAGAAACTTCATTAAACTCGATGTGTCAGATCATTGTACACTGCGGCATTAAGTTCAATTATAAAACCTAATTAATTTAAGTTTATTTTCAATGTCAGTCCTTTTCTATTCAAAAAACCTTTTCCTATTGCTTTGTAAGGAACATAAGCGGTTTTTTTTATTGCTTTCTTGTTGAACAGTAATACCAAACTTTGTTGAAGTGCTTAAGACCTTTATCAAATCATGTTATTTTGATGATAGTCTGACCAAATGGTTGCTAAAGATTGCTACTAAATCACGAGCTATTGCTATTAACGACTGTGACAAAAGTTTTACCTGTTGGAGTTGTAGCGTTTGGAGAGCCTGTTGATAAATTCAATTAATTTTGTAAAAAGAAACTACAAATACTATATTACAAGTAATATATACTTATAAGCCAGCTATGAAAATTCCCTAAATGCAATGTATTAGATTACTTTATATTGCGTCTTGAAGTTTAAGGTTTAAATTTTAACGGATCTGAATTGTTCACCATGTCGGTCGCTACCTACTGATAGGGTCCATCTGCTCTTTCTGTGTAAGGTACATAAAGATCTTGTTTTTCTTCATACTGCTTTTTTTAACCAGTATTACTGTAACTTTGTTGAATTGCTTGAGAGCTATATTAAATCCTGATATTTCGATTATGTAAAGCTTTTCTGACCACCCTGTTCCTTAGGCTTACTACTATATCAGATCGCGATCTATTGCTATTAATGACTGTACTAAAATGCCTTACCTGTTGGAGTAGTGGTGCTTGAGGAACCTGTTGATATATTCAATTTAATTTGTCAAACACAACTAATATAGTGTATTTCAAACCATATATATTCCAACTAGGCAAACTCTAAAATTGTGTGAAAATCGATATATTTAATCATTTTATATTGCGTATTAAGTTTTAAAGTATAAAATTGGATTGTTAAAAATTCTTCACACTGTCTGTTCTTGCCCACCACAGTGCTCATTGCCTTTTTCTGTGTGAGGTAAATAGGTTTGTTTGATATTCCTACTACTTAAGGCTTTTGTGTCCAACTGGTTCCTAAATGTTACAACTTTATCGTGAGCTATTCCTATTTATGACTCTGACAAACGTCTTACCTGCTGGGGTGGTAGTGTTTGGAGAGCCTGTCGGTAAATTCAATTTGGTTGGTAAAAAGAAAAAAATACTATGTTAAAAAAATATTCTGACTAGTCGAGCTCCGAAACTTCATTAAACTCGATGTGTTAGATCATTGTACACTGCGGCCTTAAGTTCAACTATAAAACCTAATTAATTTAAGATTATTTTCAATGTCAGTCCTTTTCTATTCAAAAACCCTTTTCGTATTGCTTTGTAAGGAACATAAGCGGTTTTTTTATTGCTTTCTTGATGAACAGTAATACCAAACTTTGTTGAAGTGCTTAAGACCTTTATCAAATCATGATATTTCGATGATAATCTTACCAAATGGTTGCTAAAGACTACTACTAAATCACGAGCTATTGCTATTAATGACTGTACTAAAATGCCTTACCTGTTGGAGTAGTGGTGTTTGAGGAACCTGTTGATATATTCAATTTAATTTGTCAAACACAACTAATATAGTGTATTTCAAGCCATATATATTCCAACTAGGCAAACTCTAAAATTGTGTAAAAATCGATATATTTAATAATTGTGACCCTCCACGGGAAAACAGGTAAAAAGGTGATGACACGGGCACGCGTGCGATGACACGGCACGCAAAGCGTGACATTTGACACGCATATGCGCATATTTAATAAGCAGAATAATAGGTGTCACGGTAGCTTTTGTTTGGCACGACTTAACACGCTAACCTTTTGTTCACGCTTAGCGTGCGCAATGTCACGCTAAGCGTGCAATATAACCCGGTAAAAACCGTGCGACATGACACGGCAGTGCTTAGTAAAAAAAAATAATAGACAATCAAAATGTTGTCGCATCGAATCGGATCAGCTATGCACGTTCGCATCACTTCCCAAACCACATACATGTTGTAATCGACTGAAGCAGCAAAAGAAGAAATGGAAACATTTAATAAAACAACGAAAAAACAAAACATGGAGCGACTCACATTATCTAATGAACATAATTGTTAATAAATTTGATACGCAAAAAAAAGGAAACCAAATTTTAAATTGAACATAAAATAGCGTAACTTACAAGTGCGGCGGAGCAGTAACTCACTATCGTTCTCCTACTCGAGCGTGAAAACGACCTTAATTTGTATTTAAATTTACATCGAAGGAAGAAATAGTTAACTGCCAAAGTTTCATGGAAAATGAATTTCTTTACGTATAAATCATAACAACAATTAAACGCTACGCAATGACCTTTGTTCGTACGGGAACGCTTGCTACGCAGGCTTATTCTGTATATCGCTCAAGGACAAGGAGACCCATGAGGAAAAATCAAGCAGGCTTTCTATTAGTATTGCGATGTCAGATGCTTAAAAATTCCAAAAAACAGTGGTCTTTTACTTTGCAAGCAAACCACTTTTGTATTTCGCATTTAATTTTTCTGGTGTAGGAAAATCAACGATTTTAGACCGTGTTTAAGAGCGCTTGCAGTCACGTGGTGTTTTGTTGACATCTGATCCCTTATTTGGTCAATAAAAGTGCTCTGTGAAATGCAATTCAGTTTTTTTGGAAATAGCGAAAGGAAGTTATGTTGCACACGTAACAAAAGCGACACCATGGTTTCAGAAGCTTACTTTGTACCACTAAAGAGAAAGCCTGCAGGCACAAAGAGTTGAAGCGATAAATTAGCCGGGAAATAAGCCAAGACCTTTTCGAATCGAATTGAAGAAATGTGCGACATGTTAGTCACGCGCCAATAATACGCGGTGGTGGAACACTTTCATGGAAAGCATGCGAAGGATTAAAACATTACTTTAGCTCAAGTAAAACGAATTGTCAAAGAAGAATAATCAAATAACAATATTCCAAAAGACGCAAATGAACGAATCATTTAAAATGACTGCAAAATATATTTTGTTGAAAATGATTCACTCGATGATGAACACAAAGTTTTTGCTAACACGGCCAAAGACGACCCGCCGGGTAGGTAAGTGAAAACATTCGGACAGCGTGTCAGTCTAGCGTGCATTTCGACACGGTTTGCATTTCACTCGCTTAGCGTGCTATTTCGCTCACTTAGCGTGTCATTTTGCTCGCTGTTTTTGTTTTCCAAAACCTTGACACACTTCTTTGTTAGAATGAACACGCTCCTTTGTTTCTTCCGTGCCATAATTATGAAACAAAAGAAAATTTTAATGAGCCGTGCGTTGTGACACGCTGATAGCGTGTTAAAAGAATTTTCTTTTGTTCAGCGTGTTAAAATAGCGTGTCCGTGTCATCACCTTTTTACCTGTTTTCCCGTGGAGGGTCACAATTTTATATTGCGTATTAAGTTTTAAAGTATAAAATTGGATTGTTAAAAATTCTTCACACTGTCTGTTCTTGCCCACCACAGTGCTCATTGCCTTTTTCTGTGTGAGGTAAATAGGTTTGTGTGATATTCCTACTACTTAAGGCATTTGTGTCCAACTGGTTCCTAAATGTTACAACTATATCATGAGCTATTCCTATTTATCACTCTGACAAATGTCTTACCTGCTGGGGTGGTAGTGTTTGGAGAGCCTGTCGATAAATTCAATTTGGTTGGTAAAAAGAAAAAATATACTATATTACAAAAATATTCTGACTAGTCTAGCTCTGAAACTTCATTAAACTCGATGCTTCAGATCATTGTACACTGCGGGCTTAAGTTCAATTATAAAACCTAATTAATTTCAGTTTATTTTCAATGTCAGTCCTTTTCTATTCAAAAAACCTTTTCCTATTGCTTTGTAAGGAACATAAGCGGTTTTTTTTTTATTGCTTTCTTGTTGAACAGTAATACCAAACTTTGTTGAAGTGCTTAAGACCTTTATCAAATCATGATATTTCGATGATATTCTGACCAAATGGTTGCTAAAGATTGTTACTATATCACAAGCTATTGCTATTAACGACTGTGACAAACGTTTTACCTGTTGGAGTTGTAGCGTTTGGAGAGCCTGTTGATAAATTCAATTAATTTTGTAAAAAGAAAATACAAATACTATATTACAAGTAATATAAACTTATAAGCCAGCTATGAAAATTCACTAAATGCAATGTATTAGATTACTTTATATTGCGTCTTGAAGTTTAAGGTTTAAATTTTAACGGATCTGAATTGTTCACCATGTCGGTTCCTGCTTACTGATAGGGTCCATCTGCTCTTTCTGTGTAAGGTACATAAAGATCTTGTTTTTTTTTCATACTGTATTTTTTAACCAGTATTACTGTAACTTTGTTAAATTGATTGAGAGCTATATTAATTCCTGATATTTCGATTATGTAAAGCTTTTCTGACCACCTGGTTCCTAAGGCTTACTACTATATCAGATCGCGATCTATTGCTATTAATGACTGTACTAAAATGCCTTACCTGTTGGAGTAGTGGTGTTTGAGGAACCTGTTGATATATTCATTTTAGTTTATCAAACAAAAATTTAAATAGTATATTACAAGCCATATATATTCCAACTAGGCAAACTCTAAAATTGTGTGAAAATCGATATATTTAATCATTTTATAGTGCGTATTAAGTTTTAAAGTATAAAATTGGATTGTTAAAAATTCTTCACACTGTCTGTTCTTGCCCACCACAGTGCCCATTGCCTTTTTCTTTGTGAGGTAAATAGGTTTGTGTGATATTCCTACTACTTAAGGCTTTTGTGTCCAACTGGTTCCTAAATGTTACAACTATATCATGAGCTATTCCTATTTATCACTATGACAAATGTCTTACCTGCTGGGGTGGTAGTGTTTGGAGAGCCTGTCGATAAATTCAATTTGGTTGGTAAAAAGAAAAAAAATACTATATTACATAAATATTCTGACTAGTCGAGCTCAGAAACTTCATTAAACTCGATGTGTCAGATCATTGTACACTGCGGCATTAAGTTCAATTATAAAACCTAATTAATTTAAGTTTATTTTCAATGTCAGTCCTTTTCTATTCAAAAAACCTTTTCCTATTGCTTTGTAAGGAACATAAGCGGTTTTTTTTATTGCTTTCTTGTTGAACAGTAATACCAAACTTTGTTGAAGTGCTTAAGACCTTTATCAAATCATGTTATTTTGATGATAGTCTGACCAAATGGTTGCTAAAGATTGCTACTAAATCACGAGCTATTGCTATTAACGACTGTGACAAAAGTTTTACCTGTTGGAGTTGTAGCGTTTGGAGAGCCTGTTGATAAATTCAATTAATTTTGTAAAAAGAAACTACAAATACTATATTACAAGTAATATATACTTATAAGCCAGCTATGAAAATTCCCTAAATGCAATGTATTAGATTACTTTATATTGCGTCTTGAAGTTTAAGGTTTAAATTTTAACGGATCTGAATTGTTCACCATGTCGGTCGCTACCTACTGATAGGGTCCATCTGCTCTTTCTGTGTAAGGTACATAAAGATCTTGTTTTTCTTCATACTGCTTTTTTTAACCAGTATTACTGTAACTTTGTTGAATTGCTTGAGAGCTATATTAAATCCTGATATTTCGATTATGTAAAGCTTTTCTGACCACCTGGTTCCTAAGGCTTACTACTATATCAGATCGCGATCTATTGCTATTAATGACTGTACTAAAATGCCTTACCTGTTGGAGTAGTGGTGTTTGAGGAACCTGTTGATATATTCATTTTAGTTTATCAAACAAAAATTTAAATAGTATATTACAAGCCATATATATTCCAACTAGGCAAACTCTAAAATTGTGTGAAAATCGATATATTTAATCATTTTATAGTGCGTATTAAGTTTTAAAGTATAAAATTGGATTGTTAAAAATTCTTCACACTGTCTGTTCTTGCCCACCACAGTGCCCATTGCCTTTTTCTTTGTGAGGTAAATAGGTTTGTGTGATATTCCTACTACTTAAGGCTTTTGTGTCCAACTGGTTCCTAAATGTTACAACTATATCATGAGCTATTCCTATTTATCACTATGACAAATGTCTTACCTGCTGGGGTGGTAGTGTTTGGAGAGCCTGTCGATAAATTCAATTTGGTTGGTAAAAAGAAAAAAAATACTATATTACATAAATATTCTGACTAGTCGAGCTCAGAAACTTCATTAAACTCGATGTGTCAGATCATTGTACACTGCGGCATTAAGTTCAATTATAAAACCTAATTAATTTAAGTTTATTTTCAATGTCAGTCCTTTTCTATTCAAAAAACCTTTTCCTATTGCTTTGTAAGGAACATAAGCGGTTTTTTTTATTGCTTTCTTGTTGAACAGTAATACCAAACTTTGTTGAAGTGCTTAAGACCTTTATCAAATCATGTTATTTTGATGATAGTCTGACCAAATGGTTGCTAAAGATTGCTACTAAATCACGAGCTATTGCTATTAACGACTGTGACAAAAGTTTTACCTGTTGGAGTTGTAGCGTTTGGAGAGCCTGTTGATAAATTCAATTAATTTTGTAAAAAGAAACTACAAATACTATATTACAAGTAATATATACTTATAAGCCAGCTATGAAAATTCCCTAAATGCAATGTATTAGATTACTTTATATTGCGTCTTGAAGTTTAAGGTTTAAATTTTAACGGATCTGAATTGTTCACCATGTCGGTCGCTACCTACTGATAGGGTCCATCTGCTCTTTCTGTGTAAGGTACATAAAGATCTTGTTTTTCTTCATACTGCTTTTTTTAACCAGTATTACTGTAACTTTGTTGAATTGCTTGAGAGCTATATTAAATCCTGATATTTCGATTATGTAAAGCTTTTCTGACCACCCTGTTCCTTAGGCTTACTACTATATCAGATCGCGATCTATTGCTATTAATGACTGTACTAAAATGCCTTACCTGTTGGAGTAGTGGTGCTTGAGGAACCTGTTGATATATTCAATTTAATTTGTCAAACACAACTAATATAGTGTATTTCAAACCATATATATTCCAACTAGGCAAACTCTAAAATTGTGTGAAAATCGATATATTTAATCATTTTATATTGCGTATTAAGTTTTAAAGTATAAAATTGGATTGTTAAAAATTCTTCACACTGTCTGTTCTTGCCCACCACAGTGCTCATTGCCTTTTTCTGTGTGAGGTAAATAGGTTTGTTTGATATTCCTACCACTTAAGGCTTTTGTGTCCAACTGGTTCCTAAATGTTACAACTTTATCGTGAGCTATTCCTATTTATGACTCTGACAAACGTCTTACCTGCTGGGGTGGTAGTGTTTGGAGAGCCTGTCGGTAAATTCAATTTGGTTGGTAAAAAGAAAAAAATACTATGTTAAAAAAATATTCTGACTAGTCGAGCTCCGAAACTTCATTAAACTCGATGTGTTAGATCATTGTACACTGCGGCCTTAAGTTCAACTATAAAACCTAATTAATTTAAGATTATTTTCAATGTCAGTCCTTTTCTATTCAAAAACCCTTTTCGTATTGCTTTGTAAGGAACATAAGCGGTTTTTTTATTGCTTTCTTGATGAACAGTAATACCAAACTTTGTTGAAGTGCTTAAGACCTTTATCAAATCATGATATTTCGATGATAATCTTACCAAATGGTTGCTAAAGACTACTACTAAATCACGAGCTATTGCTATTAATGACTGTACTAAAATGTCTTACCTGTTGGAGTAGTGGTGTTTGAGGAACCTGTTGATATATTCAATTTAATTTGTCAAACACAACTAATATAGTGTATTTCAAGCCATATATATTCCAACTAGGCAAACTCTAAAATTGTGTAAAAATCGATATATTTAATAATTGTGACCCTCCACGGGAAAACAGGTAAAAAGGTGATGACACGGGCACGCGTGCGATGACACGGCACGCAAAGCGTGACATTTGACACGCATATGCGCATATTTAATAAGCAGAATAATAGGTGTCACGGTAGCTTTTGTTTGGCACGACTTAACACGCTAACCTTTTGTTCACGCTTAGCGTGCGCAATGTCACGCTAAGCGTGCAATATAACCCGGTAAAAACCGTGCGACATGACACGGCAGTGCTTAGTAAAAAAAAATAATAGACAATCAAAATGTTGTCGCATCGAATCGGATCAGCTATGCACGTTCGCATCACTTCCCAAACCACATACATGTTGTAATCGACTGAAGCAGCAAAAGAAGAAATGGAAACATTTAATAAAACAACGAAAAAACAAAACATGGAGCGACTCACATTATCTAATGAACATAATTGTTAATAAATTTGATACGCAAAAAAAAGGAAACCAAATTTTAAATTGAACATAAAATAGCGTAACTTACAAGTGCGGCGGAGCAGTAACTCACTATCGTTCTCCTACTCGAGCGTGAAAACGACCTTAATTTGTATTTAAATTTACATCGAAGGAAGAAATAGTTAACTGCCAAAGTTTCATGGAAAATGAATTTCTTTACGTATAAATCATAACAACAATTAAACGCTACGCAATGACCTTTGTTCGTACGGGAACGCTTGCTACGCAGGCTTATTCTGTATATCGCTCAAGGACAAGGAGACCCATGAGGAAAAATCAAGCAGGCTTTCTATTAGTATTGCGATGTCAGATGCTTAAAAATTCCAAAAAACAGTGGTCTTTTACTTTGCAAGCAAACCACTTTTGTATTTCGCATTTAATTTTTCTGGTGTAGGAAAATCAACGATTTTAGACCGTGTTTAAGAGCGCTTGCAGTCACGTGGTGTTTTGTTGACATCTGATCCCTTATTTGGTCAATAAAAGTGCTCTGTGAAATGCAATTCAGTTTTTTTGGAAATAGCGAAAGGAAGTTATGTTGCACACGTAACAAAAGCGACACCATGGTTTCAGAAGCTTACTTTGTACCACTAAAGAGAAAGCCTGCAGGCACAAAGAGTTGAAGCGATAAATTAGCCGGGAAATAAGCCAAGACCTTTTCGAATCGAATTGAAGAAATGTGCGACATGTTAGTCACGCGCCAATAATACGCGGTGGTGGAACACTTTCATGGAAAGCATGCGAAGGATTAAAACATTACTTTAGCTCAAGTAAAACGAATTGTCAAAGAAGAATAATCAAATAACAATATTCCAAAAGACGCAAATGAACGAATCATTTAAAATGACTGCAAAATATATTTTGTTGAAAATGATTCACTCGATGATGAACACAAAGTTTTTGCTAACACGGCCAAAGACGACCCGCCGGGTAGGTAAGTGAAAACATTCGGACAGCGTGTCAGTCTAGCGTGCATTTCGACACGGTTTGCATTTCACTCGCTTAGCGTGCTATTTCGCTCACTTAGCGTGTCATTTTGCTCGCTGTTTTTGTTTTCCAAAACCTTGACACACTTCTTTGTTAGAATGAACACGCTCCTTTGTTTCTTCCGTGCCATAATTATGAAACAAAAGAAAATTTTAATGAGCCGTGCGTTGTGACACGCTGCTAGCGTGTTAAAAGAATTTTCTTTTGTTCAGCGTGTTAAAATAGCGTGTCCGTGTCATCACCTTTTTACCTGTTTTCCCGTGGAGGGTCACAATTTTATATTGCGTATTAAGTTTTAAAGTATAAAATTGGATTGTTAAAAATTCTTCACACTGTCTGTTCTTGCCCACCACAGTGCTCATTGCCTTTTTCTGTGTGAGGTAAATAGGTTTGTGTGATATTCCTACTACTTAAGGCATTTGTGTCCAACTGGTTCCTAAATGTTACAACTATATCATGAGCTATTCCTATTTATCACTCTGACAAATGTCTTACCTGCTGGGGTGGTAGTGTTTGGAGAGCCTGTCGATAAATTCAATTTGGTTGGTAAAAAGAAAAAATATACTATATTACAAAAATATTCTGACTAGTCTAGCTCTGAAACTTCATTAAACTCGATGCTTCAGATCATTGTACACTGCGGGCTTAAGTTCAATTATAAAACCTAATTAATTTAAGTTTATTTTCAATGTCAGTCCTTTTCTATTCAAAAAACCTTTTCCTATTGCTTTGTAAGGAACATAAGCGGTTTTTTTTTTATTGCTTTCTTGTTGAACAGTAATACCAAACTTTGTTGAAGTGCTTAAGACCTTTATCAAATCATGATATTTCGATGATATTCTGACCAAATGGTTGCTAAAGATTGTTACTATATCACAAGCTATTGCTATTAACGACTGTGACAAACGTTTTACCTGTTGGAGTTGTAGCGTTTGGAGAGCCTGTTGATAAATTCAATTAATTTTGTAAAAAGAAAATACAAATACTATATTACAAGTAATATAAACTTATAAGCCAGCTATGAAAATTCACTAAATGCAATGTATTAGATTACTTTATATTGCGTCTTGAAGTTTAAGGTTTAAATTTTAACGGATCTGAATTGTTCACCATGTCGGTTCCTGCTTACTGATAGGGTCCATCTGCTCTTTCTGTGTAAGGTACATAAAGATCTTGTTTTTTTTCATACTGTATTTTTTAACCAGTATTACTGTAACTTTGTTAAATTGATTGAGAGCTATATTAATTCCTGATATTTCGATTATGTAAAGCTTTTCTGACCACCTGGTTCCTAAGGCTTACTACTATATCAGATCGCGATCTATTGCTATTAATGACTGTACTAAAATGCCTTACCTGTTGGAGTAGTGGTGTTTGAGGAACCTGTTGATATATTCATTTTAGTTTATCAAACAAAAATTTAAATAGTATATTACAAGCCATATATATTCCAACTAGGCAAACTCTAAAATTGTGTGAAAATCGATATATTTAATCATTTTATAGTGCGTATTAAGTTTTAAAGTATAAAATTGGATTGTTAAAAATTCTTCACACTGTCTGTTCTTGCCCACCACAGTGCCCATTGCCTTTTTCTTTGTGAGGTAAATAGGTTTGTGTGATATTCCTACTACTTAAGGCTTTTGTGTCCAACTGGTTCCTAAATGTTACAACTATATCATGAGCTATTCCTATTTATCACTATGACAAATGTCTTACCTGCTGGGGTGGTAGTGTTTGGAGAGCCTGTCGATAAATTCAATTTGGTTGGTAAAAAGAAAAAAAATACTATATTACATAAATATTCTGACTAGTCGAGCTCAGAAACTTCATTAAACTCGATGTGTCAGATCATTGTACACTGCGGCATTAAGTTCAATTATAAAACCTAATTAATTTAAGTTTATTTTCAATGTCAGTCCTTTTCTATTCAAAAAACCTTTTCCTATTGCTTTGTAAGGAACATAAGCGGTTTTTTTTATTGCTTTCTTGTTGAACAGTAATACCAAACTTTGTTGAAGTGCTTAAGACCTTTATCAAATCATGTTATTTTGATGATAGTCTGACCAAATGGTTGCTAAAGATTGCTACTAAATCACGAGCTATTGCTATTAACGACTGTGACAAAAGTTTTACCTGTTGGAGTTGTAGCGTTTGGAGAGCCTGTTGATAAATTCAATTAATTTTGTAAAAAGAAACTACAAATACTATATTACAAGTAATATATACTTATAAGCCAGCTATGAAAATTCCCTAAATGCAATGTATTAGATTACTTTATATTGCGTCTTGAAGTTTAAGGTTTAAATTTTAACGGATCTGAATTGTTCACCATGTCGGTCGCTACCTACTGATAGGGTCCATCTGCTCTTTCTGTGTAAGGTACATAAAGATCTTGTTTTTCTTCATACTGCTTTTTTTAACCAGTATTACTGTAACTTTGTTGAATTGCTTGAGAGCTATATTAAATCCTGATATTTCGATTATGTAAAGCTTTTCTGACCACCCTGTTCCTTAGGCTTACTACTATATCAGATCGCGATCTATTGCTATTAATGACTGTACTAAAATGCCTTACCTGTTGGAGTAGTGGTGCTTGAGGAACCTGTTGATATATTCAATTTAATTTGTCAAACACAACTAATATAGTGTATTTCAAACCATATATATTCCAACTAGGCAAACTCTAAAATTGTGTGAAAATCGATATATTTAATCATTTTATATTGCGTATTAAGTTTTAAAGTATAAAATTGGATTGTTAAAAATTCTTCACACTGTCTGTTCTTGCCCACCACAGTGCTCATTGCCTTTTTCTGTGTGAGGTAAATAGGTTTGTTTGATATTCCTACCACTTAAGGCTTTTGTGTCCAACTGGTTCCTAAATGTTACAACTTTATCGTGAGCTATTCCTATTTATGACTCTGACAAACGTCTTACCTGCTGGGGTGGTAGTGTTTGGAGAGCCTGTCGGTAAATTCAATTTGGTTGGTAAAAAGAAAAAAATACTATGTTAAAAAAATATTCTGACTAGTCGAGCTCCGAAACTTCATTAAACTCGATGTGTTAGATCATTGTACACTGCGGCCTTAAGTTCAACTATAAAACCTAATTAATTTAGGATTATTTTCAATGTCAGTCCTTTTCTATTCAAAAACCCTTTTCGTATTGCTTTGTAAGGAACATAAGCGGTTTTTTTATTGCTTTCTTGATGAACAGTAATACCAAACTTTGTTGAAGTGCTTAAGACCTTTATCAAATCATGATATTTCGATGATAATCTTACCAAATGGTTGCTAAAGACTACTACTAAATCACGAGCTATTGCTATTAATGACTGTACTAAAATGCCTTACCTGTTGGAGTAGTGGTGTTTGAGGAACCTGTTGATATATTCAATTTAATTTGTCAAACACAACTAATATAGTGTATTTCAAGCCATATATATTCCAACTAGGCAAACTCTAAAATTGTGTAAAAATCGATATATTTAATAATTGTGACCCTCCACGGGAAAACAGGTAAAAAGGTGATGACACGGGCACGCGTGCGATGACACGGCACGCAAAGCGTGACATTTGACACGCATATGCGCATATTTAATAAGCAGAATAATAGGTGTCACGGTAGCTTTTGTTTGGCACGACTTAACACGCTAACCTTTTGTTCACGCTTAGCGTGCGCAATGTCACGCTAAGCGTGCAATATAACCCGGTAAAAACCGTGCGACATGACACGGCAGTGCTTAGTAAAAAAAAATAATAGACAATCAAAATGTTGTCGCATCGAATCGGATCAGCTATGCACGTTCGCATCACTTCCCAAACCACATACATGTTGTAATCGACTGAAGCAGCAAAAGAAGAAATGGAAACATTTAATAAAACAACGAAAAAACAAAACATGGAGCGACTCACATTATCTAATGAACATAATTGTTAATAAATTTGATACGCAAAAAAAAGGAAACCAAATTTTAAATTGAACATAAAATAGCGTAACTTACAAGTGCGGCGGAGCAGTAACTCACTATCGTTCTCCTACTCGAGCGTGAAAACGACCTTAATTTGTATTTAAATTTACATCGAAGGTAGAAATAGTTAACTGCCAAAGTTTCATGGAAAATGAATTTCTTTACGTATAAATCATAACAACAATTAAACGCTACGCAATGACCTTTGTTCGTACGGGAACGCTTGCTACGCAGGCTTATTCTGTATATCGCTCAAGGACAAGGAGACCCATGAGGAAAAATCAAGCAGGCTTTCTATTAGTATTGCGATGTCAGATGCTTAAAAATTCCAAAAAACAGTGGTCTTTTACTTTGCAAGCAAACCACTTTTGTATTTCGCATTTAATTTTTCTGGTGTAGGAAAATCAACGATTTTAGACCGTGTTTAAGAGCGCTTGCAGTCACGTGGTGTTTTGTTGACATCTGATCCCTTATTTGGTCAATAAAAGTGCTCTGTGAAATGCAATTCAGTTTTTTTGGAAATAGCGAAAGGAAGTTATGTTGCACACGTAACAAAAGCGACACCATGGTTTCAGAAGCTTACTTTGTACCACTAAAGAGAAAGCCTGCAGGCACAAAGAGTTGAAGCGATAAATTAGCCGGGAAATAAGCCAAGACCTTTTCGAATCGAATTGAAGAAATGTGCGACATGTTAGTCACGCGCCAATAATACGCGGTGGTGGAACACTTTCATGGAAAGCATGCGAAGGATTAAAACATTACTTTAGCTCAAGTAAAACGAATTGTCAAAGAAGAATAATCAAATAACAATATTCCAAAAGACGCAAATGAACGAATCATTTAAAATGACTGCAAAATATATTTTGTTGAAAATGATTCACTCGATGATGAACACAAAGTTTTTGCTAACACGGCCAAAGACGACCCGCCGGGTAGGTAAGTGAAAACATTCGGACAGCGTGTCAGTCTAGCGTGCATTTCGACACGGTTTGCATTTCACTCGCTTAGCGTGCTATTTCGCTCACTTAGCGTGTCATTTTGCTCGCTGTTTTTGTTTTCCAAAACCTTGACACACTTCTTTGTTAGAATGAACACGCTCCTTTGTTTCTTCCGTGCCATAATTATGAAACAAAAGAAAATTTTAATGAGCCGTGCGTTGTGACACGCTGATAGCGTGTTAAAAGAATTTTCTTTTGTTCAGCGTGTTAAAATAGCGTGTCCGTGTCATCACCTTTTTACCTGTTTTCCCGTGGAGGGTCACAATTTTATATTGCGTATTAAGTTTTAAGGTATAAAATTGGATTGTTAAAAATTCTTCACACTGTCTGTTCTTGCCCACCACAGTGCTCATTGCCTTTTTCTGTGTGAGGTAAATAGGTTTGTGTGATATTCCTACTACTTAAGGCATTTGTGTCCAACTGGTTCCTAAATGTTACAACTATATCATGAGCTATTCCTATTTATCACTCTGACAAATGTCTTACCTGCTGGGGTGGTAGTGTTTGGAGAGCCTGTCGATAAATTCAATTTGGTTGGTAAAAAGAAAAAATATACTATATTACAAAAATATTCTGACTAGTCTAGCTCTGAAACTTCATTAAACTCGATGCTTCAGATCATTGTACACTGCGGGCTTAAGTTCAATTATAAAACCTAATTAATTTCAGTTTATTTTCAATGTCAGTCCTTTTCTATTCAAAAAACCTTTTCCTATTGCTTTGTAAGGAACATAAGCGGTTTTTTTTTATTGCTCTCTTGTTGAACAGTAATACCAAACTTTGTTGAAGTGCTTAAGACCTTTATCAAATCATGATATTTCGATGATAATCTTACCAAATGGTTGCTAAAGACTACTACTAAATCACGAGCTATTGCTATTAACGACTGTGAGAAACGTTTTACTTGATGGAGTTGTAGCGTTTGGAGAGCCTGTTGATAAATTCAATTAATTTTGTAAAAAGAAACTACAAATACTATATTACAAGTAATATAAACTTATAAGCCAGCTATGAAAATTCACTAAATGCAATGTATTAGATTACTTTATATTGCGTCTTGAAGTTTAAGGTTTAAATTTTAACGGATCTGAATTGTTCACCATGTCGGTCGCTGCTTACTGATAGGGTCCATCTGCTCTTTCTGTGTAAGGTACATAAAGATCTTGTTTTTTTCATACTGCATTTTTTAATCAGTATTACTGTAACTTTGTTAAATTGATTGAGAGCTATATTAATTCCTGATATTTGGATGATGTAAAGCTTTTCTGACCACCTGGTTCCTAAGGCTTACTACTATATCAGATCGCGATCTATTGCTATTAATGACTGTACTAAAATGCCTTACCTGTTGGAGTAGTGATGTTTGAGGAACCTGTTGATATATTCAATTTAATTTGTCAAACACAACTAATATAGTGTATTTCAAGCCATATATATTCCAACTAGGCAAACTCTAAAATTGTGTAAAAATCGATATATTTAATAATTGTGACCCTCCACGGGAAAACAGGTAAAAAGGTGATGACACGGGCACGCGTGCGATGACACGGCACGCAAAGCGTGACATTTGACACGCATATGCGCATATTTAATAAGCAGAATAATAGGTGTCACGGTAGCTTTTGTTTGGCACGACTTAACACGCTAACCTTTTGTTCACGCTTAGCGTGCGCAATGTCACGCTAAGCGTGCAATATAACCCGGTAAAAACCGTGCGACATGACACGGCAGTGCTTAGTAAAAAAAAATAATAGACAATCAAAATGTTGTCGCATCGAATCGGATCAGCTATGCACGTTCGCATCACTTCCCAAACCACATACATGTTGTAATCGACTGAAGCAGCAAAAGAAGAAATGGAAACATTTAATAAAACAACGAAAAAACAAAACATGGAGCGACTCACATTATCTAATGAACATAATTGTTAATAAATTTGATACGCAAAAAAAAGGAAACCAAATTTTAAATTGAACATAAAATAGCGTAACTTACAAGTGCGGCGGAGCAGTAACTCACTATCGTTCTCCTACTCGAGCGTGAAAACGACCTTAATTTGTATTTAAATTTACATCGAAGGTAGAAATAGTTAACTGCCAAAGTTTCATGGAAAATGAATTTCTTTACGTATAAATCATAACAACAATTAAACGCTACGCAATGACCTTTGTTCGTACGGGAACGCTTGCTACGCAGGCTTATTCTGTATATCGCTCAAGGACAAGGAGACCCATGAGGAAAAATCAAGCAGGCTTTCTATTAGTATTGCGATGTCAGATGCTTAAAAATTCCAAAAAACAGTGGTCTTTTACTTTGCAAGCAAACCACTTTTGTATTTCGCATTTAATTTTTCTGGTGTAGGAAAATCAACGATTTTAGACCGTGTTTAAGAGCGCTTGCAGTCACGTGGTGTTTTGTTGACATCTGATCCCTTATTTGGTCAATAAAAGTGCTCTGTGAAATGCAATTCAGTTTTTTTGGAAATAGCGAAAGGAAGTTATGTTGCACACGTAACAAAAGCGACACCATGGTTTCAGAAGCTTACTTTGTACCACTAAAGAGAAAGCCTGCAGGCACAAAGAGTTGAAGCGATAAATTAGCCGGGAAATAAGCCAAGACCTTTTCGAATCGAATTGAAGAAATGTGCGACATGTTAGTCACGCGCCAATAATACGCGGTGGTGGAACACTTTCATGGAAAGCATGCGAAGGATTAAAACATTACTTTAGCTCAAGTAAAACGAATTGTCAAAGAAGAATAATCAAATAACAATATTCCAAAAGACGCAAATGAACGAATCATTTAAAATGACTGCAAAATATATTTTGTTGAAAATGATTCACTCGATGATGAACACAAAGTTTTTGCTAACACGGCCAAAGACGACCCGCCGGGTAGGTAAGTGAAAACATTCGGACAGCGTGTCAGTCTAGCGTGCATTTCGACACGGTTTGCATTTCACTCGCTTAGCGTGCTATTTCGCTCACTTAGCGTGTCATTTTGCTCGCTGTTTTTGTTTTCCAAAACCTTGACACACTTCTTTGTTAGAATGAACACGCTCCTTTGTTTCTTCCGTGCCATAATTATGAAACAAAAGAAAATTTTAATGAGCCGTGCGTTGTGACACGCTGATAGCGTGTTAAAAGAATTTTCTTTTGTTCAGCGTGTTAAAATAGCGTGTCCGTGTCATCACCTTTTTACCTGTTTTCCCGTGGAGGGTCACAATTTTATATTGCGTATTAAGTTTTAAGGTATAAAATTGGATTGTTAAAAATTCTTCACACTGTCTGTTCTTGCCCACCACAGTGCTCATTGCCTTTTTCTGTGTGAGGTAAATAGGTTTGTGTGATATTCCTACTACTTAAGGCATTTGTGTCCAACTGGTTCCTAAATGTTACAACTATATCATGAGCTATTCCTATTTATCACTCTGACAAATGTCTTACCTGCTGGGGTGGTAGTGTTTGGAGAGCCTGTCGATAAATTCAATTTGGTTGGTAAAAAGAAAAAATATACTATATTACAAAAATATTCTGACTAGTCTAGCTCTGAAACTTCATTAAACTCGATGCTTCAGATCATTGTACACTGCGGGCTTAAGTTCAATTATAAAACCTAATTAATTTCAGTTTATTTTCAATGTCAGTCCTTTTCTATTCAAAAAACCTTTTCCTATTGCTTTGTAAGGAACATAAGCGGTTTTTTTTTTATTGCTTTCTTGTTGAACAGTAATACCAAACTTTGTTGAAGTGCTTAAGACCTTTATCAAATCATGATATTTCGATGATATTCTGACCAAATGGTTGCTAAAGATTGTTACTATATCACAAGCTATTGCTATTAACGACTGTGACAAACGTTTTACCTGTTGGAGTTGTAGCGTTTGGAGAGCCTGTTGATAAATTCAATTAATTTTGTAAAAAGAAAATACAAATACTATATTACAAGTAATATAAACTTATAAGCCAGCTATGAAAATTCACTAAATGCAATGTATTAGATTACTTTATATTGCGTCTTGAAGTTTAAGGTTTAAATTTTAACGGATCTGAATTGTTCACCATGTCGGTTCCTGCTTACTGATAGGGTCCATCTGCTCTTTCTGTGTAAGGTACATAAAGATCTTGTTTTTTTTCATACTGTATTTTTTAACCAGTATTACTGTAACTTTGTTGAATTGCTTGAGAGCTATATTAAATCCTGATATTTCGATTATGTAAAGCTTTTCTGACCACCCTGTTCCTTAGGCTTACTACTATATCAGATCGCGATCTATTGCTATTAATGACTGTACTAAAATGCCTTACCTGTTGGAGTAGTGGTGCTTGAGGAACCTGTTGATATATTCAATTTAATTTGTCAAACAAAAATTTAAATAGTATATTACAAGCCATATATATTCCAACTAGGTAAACTCTAAAAATGTGTGAAAATCGATATATTTAATCATTTTATAGTGCGTATTAAGTTTTAAAGTATAAAATTGGATTGTTAAAAATTCTTCACACTGTCTGTTCTTGCCCACCACAGTGCCCATTGCCTTTTTCTTTGTGAGGTAAATAGGTTTGTGTGATATTCCTACTACTTAAGGCTTTTGTGTCCAACTGGTTCCTAAATGTTACAACTATATCATGAGCTATTCCTATTTATCACTATGACAAATGTCTTACCTGCTGGGGTGGTAGTGTTTGGAGAGCCTGTCGATAAATTCAATTTGGTTGGTAAAAAGAAAAAAAAATACTATATTACAAAAATATTCTGACTAGTCGAGCTCCGAAACTTCATTAAACTCGATGTGTCAGATCATTGTACACTGCGGCATTAAGTTCAATTATAAAACCTAATTAATTTAAGTTTATTTTCAATGTCAGTCCTTTTCTATTCAAAAAACCTTTTCCTATTGCTTTGTAAGGAACATAAGCGGTTTTTTTTTATTGCTCTCTTGTTGAACAGTAATACCAAACTTTGTTGAAGTGCTTAAGACCTTTATCAAATCATGATATTTCGATGATAATCTTACCAAATGGTTGCTAAAGACTACTACTAAATCACGAGCTATTGCTATTAACGACTGTGACAAACGTTTTACTTGATGGAGTTGTAGCGTTTGGAGAGCCTGTTGATAAATTCAATTAATTTTGTAAAAAGAAACTACAAATACTATATTACAAGTAATATAAACTTATAAGCCAGCTATGAAAATTCACTAAATGCAATGTATTAGATTACTTTATATTGCGTCTTGAAGTTTAAGGTTTAAATTTTAACGGATCTGAATTGTTCACCATGTCGGTCGCTGCTTACTGATAGGGTCCATCTGCTCTTTCTGTGTAAGGTACATAAAGATCTTGTTTTTTTCATACTGCATTTTTTAATCAGTATTACTGTAACTTTGTTAAATTGATTGAGAGCTATATTAATTCCTGATATTTGGATGATGTAAAGCTTTTCTGACCACCTGGTTCCTAAGGCTTACTACTATATCAGATCGCGATCTATTGCTATTAATGACTGTACTAAAATGCCTTACCTGTTGGAGTAGTGATGTTTGAGGAACCTGTTGATATATTCAATTTAATTTGTCAAACACAACTAATATAGTGTATTTCAAGCCATATATATTCCAACTAGGCAAACTCTAAAATTGTGTAAAAATCGATATATTTAATAATTGTGACCCTCCACGGGAAAACAGGTAAAAAGGTGATGACACGGGCACGCGTGCGATGACACGGCACGCAAAGCGTGACATTTGACACGCATATGCGCATATTTAATAAGCAGAATAATAGGTGTCACGGTAGCTTTTGTTTGGCACGACTTAACACGCTAACCTTTTGTTCTCGCTTAGCGTGCGCAATGTCACGCTAAGCGTGCAATATAACCCGGTAAAAACCGTGCGACATGACACGGCAGTGCTTAGTAAAAAAAAATAATAGACAATCAAAATGTTGTCGCATCGAATCGGATCAGCTATGCACGTTCGCATCACTTCCCAAACCACATACATGTTGTAATCGACTGAAGCAGCAAAAGAAGAAATGAAAACATTTAATAAAACAACGAAAAAACAAAACATGGAGCGACTCACATTATCTAATGAACATAATTGTTAATAAATTTGATACGCAAAAAAAAGGAAACCAAATTTTAAATTGAACATAAAATAGCGTAACTTACAAGTGCGGCGGAGCAGTAACTCACTATCGTTCTCCTACTCGAGCGTGAAAACGACCTTAATTTGTATTTAAATTTACATCGAAGGTAGAAATAGTTAACTGCCAAAGTTTCATGGAAAATGAATTTCTTTACGTATAAATCATAACAACCATTAAACGCTACGCAATGACCTTTGTTCGTACGGGAACGCTTGCTACGCAGGCTTATTCTGTATATCGCTCAAGGACAAGGAGACCCATGAGGAAAAATCAAGCAAGCTTTCTATTAGTATTGCGATGTCAGATGCTTAAAAATTCCAAAAAACAGTGGTCTTTTACTTTGCAAGCAAACCACTTTTGTATTTCGCATTTAATTTTTCTGGTGTAGGAAAATCAACGATTTTAGACCGTGTTTAAGAGCGCTTGCAGTCACGTGGTGTTTTGTTGACATCTGATCCCTTATTTGGTCAATAAAAGTGCTCTGTGAAATGCAATTCAGTTTTTTTGGAAATAGCGAAAGGAAGTTATGTTGCACACGTAACAAAAGCGACACCATGGTTTCAGAAGCTTACTTTGTACCACTAAAGAGAAAGCCTGCAGGCACAAAGAGTTGAAGCGATAAATTAGCCGGGAAATAAGCCAAGACCTTTTCGAATCGAATTGAAGAAATGTGCGACATGTTAGTCACGCGCCAATAATACGCGGTGGTGGAACACTTTCATGGAAAGCATGCGAAGGATTAAAACATTACTTTAGCTCAAGTAAAACGAATTGTCAAAGAAGAATAATCAAATAACAATATTCCAAAAGACGCAAATGAACGAATCATTTAAAATGACTGCAAAATATATTTTGTTGAAAATGATTCACTCGATGATGAACACAAAGTTTTTGCTAACACGGCCAAAGACGACCCGCCGGGTAGGTAAGTGAAAACATTCGGACAGCGTGTCAGTCTAGCGTGCATTTCGACACGGTTTGCATTTCACTCGCTTAGCGTGCTATTTCGCTCACTTAGCGTGTCATTTTGCTCGCTGTTTTTGTTTTCCAAAACCTTGACACACTTCTTTGTTAGAATGAACACGCTCCTTTGTTTCTTCCGTGCCATAATTATGAAACAAAAGAAAATTTTAATGAGCCGTGCGTTGTGACACGCTGCTAGCGTGTTAAAAGAATTTTCTTTTGTTCAGCGTGTTAAAATAGCGTGTCCGTGTCATCACCTTTTTACCTGTTTTCCCGTGGAGGGTCACAATTTTATATTGCGTATTAAGTTTTAAAGTATAAAATTGGATTGTTAAAAATTCTTCACACTGTCTGTTCTTGCCCACCACAGTGCCCATTGCCTTTTTCTTTGTGAGGTAAATAGGTTTGTGTGATATTCCTACTACTTAAGGCTTTTGTGTCCAACTGGTTCCTAAATGTTACAACTATATCATGAGCTATTCCTATTTATCACTCTGACAAATTTCTTACCTGCTGGGGTGGTAGTGTTTGGAGAGCCTGTCGATAAATTCAATTTGGTTGGTAAAAAGAAAAAATATACTATATTACAAAAATATTCTGACTAGTCTAGCTCTGAAACTTTATTAAACTCGATGCTTCAGATCATTGTACACTGCGGGCTTAAGTTCAATTATAAAACCTAATTAATTTCAGTTTATTTTCAATGTCAGTCCTTTTCTATTCAAAAAACCTTTTCCTATTGCTTTGTAAGGAACATAAGCGGTTTTTTTTTTATTGCTTTCTTGTTGAACAGTAATACCAAACTTTGTTGAAGTGCTTAAGACCTTTATCAAATCATGATATTTCGATGATATTCTGACCAAATGGTTGCTAAAGATTGTTACTATATCACAAGCTATTGCTATTAACGACTGTGACAAACGTTTTACCTGTTGGAGTTGTAGCGTTTGGAGAGCCTGTTGATAAATTCAATTAATTTTGTAAAAAGAAAATACAAATACTATATTACAAGTAATATAAACTTATAAGCCAGCTATGAAAATTCACTAAATGCAATGTATTAGATTACTTTATATTGCATCTTGAAGTTTAAGGTTTAAATTTTAACGGATCTAAATTGTTCACCATGTCGGTCGCTACCTACTGATAGGGTCCATCTGCTATTTCTGTGTAAGGTACATAAAGATCTTGTTTTTTTTTCATACTGCATTTTTTAACCAGTATTACTGTAACTTTGTTAAATTGATTAAGAGCTATATTAATTCCTGATAGTTCGATTATGTAAAGCCTTTCTGACCACCTGGTTCCTAAGGCTTACTACTATATCAGATCGCGATCTATTGCTATTAATGACTGTACTAAAATGCCTTACCTGTTGGAGTAGTGGTGTTTGAGGAACCTGTTGATATATTCAATTTAGTTTGTCAAACAAAAATTTAAATAGTATATTACAAGCCATATATATTCCAACTAGGCAAACTCTAAAATTGTGTGAAAATCGATATATTTAATCATTTTATAGTGCGTATTAAGTTTTAAAGTATAAAATTGGATTGTTAAAAATTCTTCACACTGTCTGTTCTTGCCCACCACAGTGCCCATTGCCTTTTTCTTTGTGAGGTAAATAGGTTTGTGTGATATTCCTACTACTTAAGGCTTTTGTGTCCAACTGGTTCCTAAATGTTACAACTATATCATGAGCTATTCCTATTTATCACTATGACAAATGTCTTACCTGCTGGGGTGGTAGTGTTTGGAGAGCCTGTCGATAAATTCAATTTGGTTGGTAAAGAAAAAAAAAATACTATATTACAAAAATATTCTGACTAGTCGAGCTCCAAAACTTCATTAAACTCGATGTGTCAGATCATTGTACACTGCGGCATTAAGTTCAATTATAAAACCTAATTAATTTAAGTTTATTTTCAATGTCAGTCCTTTTCTATTCAAAAAACCTTTTCCTATTGCTTTGTAAGGAACATAAGCGGTTTTTTTTATTGCTTTCTTGTTGAACAGTAATACCAAACTTTGTTGAAGTGCTTAAGACCTTTATCAAATCATGTTATTTCGATGATAGTCTGACCAAATGGTTGCTAAAGATTGCTACTAAATCACGAGCTATTGCTATTAACGACTGTGACAAAAGTTTTACCTGTTGGAGTTGTAGCGTTTGGAGAGCCTGTTGATAAATTCAATTAATTTTGTAAAAAGAAACTACAAATACTATATTACAAGTAATATATACTTATAAGCCAGCTATGAAAATTCCCTAAATGCAATGTATTAGATTACTTTATATTGCGTCTTGAAGTTTAAGGTTTAAATTTTAACGGATCTGAATTGTTCACCATGTCGGTCGCTACCTACTGATAGGGTCCATCTGCTCTTTCTGTGTAAGGTACATAAAGATCTTGTTTTTCTTCATACTGCTTTTTTTAACCAGTATTACTGTAACTTTGTTGAATTGCTTGAGAGCTATATTAAATCCTGATATTTCGATTATGTAAAGCTTTTCTGACCACCCTGTTCCTTAGGCTTACTACTATATCAGATCGCGATCTATTGCTATTAATGACTGTACTAAAATGCCTTACCTGTTGGAGTAGTGGTGCTTGAGGAACCTGTTGATATATTCAATTTAATTTGTCAAACAAAAATTTAAATAGTATATTACAAGCCATATATATTCCAACTAGGTAAACTCTAAAATTGTGTGAAAATCGATATATTTAATCATTTTATAGTGCGTATTAAGTTTTAAAGTATAAAATTGGATTGTTAAAAATTCTTCACACTGTCTGTTCTTGCCCACCACAGTGCCCATTGCCTTTTTCTTTGTGAGGTAAATAGGTTTGTGTGATATTCCTACTACTTAAGGCTTTTGTGTCCAACTGGTTCCTAAATGTTACAACTATATCATGAGCTATTCCTATTTATTACTATGACAAATGTCTTACCTGCTGGGGTGGTAGTGTTTGGAGAGCCTGTCGATAAATTCAATTTGGTTGGTAAAAAGAAAAAAAAATACTATATTACAAAAATATTCTGACTAGTCGAGCTCCGAAACTTCATTAAACTCGATGTGTCAGATCATTGTACACTGCGGCATTAAGTTCAATTATAAAACCTAATTAATTTAAGTTTATTTTCAATGTCAGTCCTTTTCTATTCAAAAAACCTTTTCCTATTGCTTTGTAAGGAACATAAGCGGTTTTTTTTTATTGCTCTCTTGTTGAACAGTAATACCAAACTTTGTTGAAGTGCTTAAGACCTTTATCAAATCATGATATTTCGATGATAATCTTACCAAATGGTTGCTAAAGACTACTACTAAATCACGAGCTATTGCTATTAACGACTGTGACAAACGTTTTACTTGATGGAGTTGTAGCGTTTGGAGAGCCTGTTGATAAATTCAATTAATTTTGTAAAAAGAAACTACAAATACTATATTACAAGTAATATAAACTTATAAGCCAGCTATGAAAATTCACTAAATGCAATGTATTAGATTACTTTATATTGCGTCTTGAAGTTTAAGGTTTAAATTTTAACGGATCTGAATTGTTCACCATGTCGGTCGCTGCTTACTGATAGGGTCCATCTGCTCTTTCTGTGTAAGGTACATAAAGATCTTGTTTTTTTCATACTGCATTTTTTAATCAGTATTACTGTAACTTTGTTAAATTGATTGAGAGCTATATTAATTCCTGATATTTGGATGATGTAAAGCTTTTCTGACCACCTGGTTCCTAAGGCTTACTACTATATCAGATCGCGATCTATTGCTATTAATGACTGTACTAAAATGCCTTACCTGTTGGAGTAGTGATGTTTGAGGAACCTGTTGATATATTCAATTTAATTTGTCAAACACAACTAATATAGTGTATTTCAAGCCATATATATTCCAACTAGGCAAACTCTAAAATTGTGTAAAAATCGATATATTTAATAATTGTGACCCTCCACGGGAAAACAGGTAAAAAGGTGATGACACGGGCACGCGTGCGATGACACGGCACGCAAAGCGTGACATTTGACACGCATATGCGCATATTTAATAAGCAGAATAATAGGTGTCACGGTAGCTTTTGTTTGGCACGACTTAACACGCTAACCTTTTGTTCTCGCTTAGCGTGCGCAATGTCACGCTAAGCGTGCAATATAACCCGGTAAAAACCGTGCGACATGACACGGCAGTGCTTAGTAAAAAAAAATAATAGACAATCAAAATGTTGTCGCATCGAATCGGATCAGCTATGCACGTTCGCATCACTTCCCAAACCACATACATGTTGTAATCGACTGAAGCAGCAAAAGAAGAAATGAAAACATTTAATAAAACAACGAAAAAACAAAACATGGAGCGACTCACATTATCTAATGAACATAATTGTTAATAAATTTGATACGCAAAAAAAAGGAAACCAAATTTTAAATTGAACATAAAATAGCGTAACTTACAAGTGCGGCGGAGCAGTAACTCACTATCGTTCTCCTACTCGAGCGTGAAAACGACCTTAATTTGTATTTAAATTTACATCGAAGGTAGAAATAGTTAACTGCCAAAGTTTCATGGAAAATGAATTTCTTTACGTATAAATCATAACAACCATTAAACGCTACGCAATGACCTTTGTTCGTACGGGAACGCTTGCTACGCAGGCTTATTCTGTATATCGCTCAAGGACAAGGAGACCCATGAGGAAAAATCAAGCAAGCTTTCTATTAGTATTGCGATGTCAGATGCTTAAAAATTCCAAAAAACAGTGGTCTTTTACTTTGCAAGCAAACCACTTTTGTATTTCGCATTTAATTTTTCTGGTGTAGGAAAATCAACGATTTTAGACCGTGTTTAAGAGCGCTTGCAGTCACGTGGTGTTTTGTTGACATCTGATCCCTTATTTGGTCAATAAAAGTGCTCTGTGAAATGCAATTCAGTTTTTTTGGAAATAGCGAAAGGAAGTTATGTTGCACACGTAACAAAAGCGACACCATGGTTTCAGAAGCTTACTTTGTACCACTAAAGAGAAAGCCTGCAGGCACAAAGAGTTGAAGCGATAAATTAGCCGGGAAATAAGCCAAGACCTTTTCGAATCGAATTGAAGAAATGTGCGACATGTTAGTCACGCGCCAATAATACGCGGTGGTGGAACACTTTCATGGAAAGCATGCGAAGGATTAAAACATTACTTTAGCTCAAGTAAAACGAATTGTCAAAGAAGAATAATCAAATAACAATATTCCAAAAGACGCAAATGAACGAATCATTTAAAATGACTGCAAAATATATTTTGTTGAAAATGATTCACTCGATGATGAACACAAAGTTTTTGCTAACACGGCCAAAGACGACCCGCCGGGTAGGTAAGTGAAAACATTCGGACAGCGTGTCAGTCTAGCGTGCATTTCGACACGGTTTGCATTTCACTCGCTTAGCGTGCTATTTCGCTCACTTAGCGTGTCATTTTGCTCGCTGTTTTTGTTTTCCAAAACCTTGACACACTTCTTTGTTAGAATGAACACGCTCCTTTGTTTCTTCCGTGCCATAATTATGAAACAAAAGAAAATTTTAATGAGCCGTGCGTTGTGACACGCTGCTAGCGTGTTAAAAGAATTTTCTTTTGTTCAGCGTGTTAAAATAGCGTGTCCGTGTCATCACCTTTTTACCTGTTTTCCCGTGGAGGGTCACAATTTTATATTGCGTATTAAGTTTTAAAGTATAAAATTGGATTGTTAAAAATTCTTCACACTGTCTGTTCTTGCCCACCACAGTGCCCATTGCCTTTTTCTGTGTGAGGTAAATAGGTTTGTGTGATATTCCTACTACTTAAGGCTTTTGTGTCCAACTGGTTCCTAAATGTTACAACTATATCATGAGCTATTCCTATTTATCACTCTGACAAATTTCTTACCTGCTGGGGTGGTAGTGTTTGGAGAGCCTGTCGATAAATTCAATTTGGTTGGTAAAAAGAAAAAATATACTATATTACAAAAATATTCTGACTAGTCTAGCTCTGAAACTTTATTAAACTCGATGCTTCAGATCATTGTACACTGCGGGCTTAAGTTCAATTATAAAACCTAATTAATTTCAGTTTATTTTCAATGTCAGTCCTTTTCTATTCAAAAAACCTTTTCCTATTGCTTTGTAAGGAACATAAGCGGTTTTTTTTTTATTGCTTTCTTGTTGAACAGTAATACCAAACTTTGTTGAAGTGCTTAAGACCTTTATCAAATCATGATATTTCGATGATATTCTGACCAAATGGTTGCTAAAGATTGTTACTATATCACAAGCTATTGCTATTAACGACTGTGACAAACGTTTTACCTGTTGGAGTTGTAGCGTTTGGAGAGCCTGTTGATAAATTCAATTAATTTTGTAAAAAGAAAATACAAATACTATATTACAAGTAATATAAACTTATAAGCCAGCTATGAAAATTCACTAAATGCAATGTATTAGATTACTTTATATTGCATCTTGAAGTTTAAGGTTTAAATTTTAACGGATCTAAATTGTTCACCATGTCGGTCGCTACCTACTGATAGGGTCCATCTGCTATTTCTGTGTAAGGTACATAAAGATCTTGTTTTTTTTTCATACTGCATTTTTTAACCAGTATTACTGTAACTTTGTTAAATTGATTAAGAGCTATATTAATTCCTGATAGTTCGATTATGTAAAGCCTTTCTGACCACCTGGTTCCTAAGGCTTACTACTATATCAGATCGCGATCTATTGCTATTAATGACTGTACTAAAATGCCTTACCTGTTGGAGTAGTGGTGTTTGAGGAACCTGTTGATATATTCAATTTAGTTTGTCAAACAAAAATTTAAATAGTATATTACAAGCCATATATATTCCAACTAGGCAAACTCTAAAATTGTGTGAAAATCGATATATTTAATCATTTTATAGTGCGTATTAAGTTTTAAAGTATAAAATTGGATTGTTAAAAATTCTTCACACTGTCTGTTCTTGCCCACCACAGTGCCCATTGCCTTTTTCTTTGTGAGGTAAATAGGTTTGTGTGATATTCCTACTACTTAAGGCTTTTGTGTCCAACTGGTTCCTAAATGTTACAACTATATCATGAGCTATTCCTATTTATCACTATGACAAATGTCTTACCTGCTGGGGTGGTAGTGTTTGCAGAGCCTGTCGATAAATTCAATTTGGTTGGTAAAGAAAAAAAAAATACTATATTACAAAAATATTCTGACTAGTCGAGCTCCAAAACTTCATTAAACTCGATGTGTCAGATCATTGTACACTGCGGCATTAAGTTCAATTATAAAACCTAATTAATTTAAGTTTATTTTCAATGTCAGTCCTTTTCTATTCAAAAAACCTTTTCCTATTGCTTTGTAAGGAACATAAGCGGTTTTTTTTATTGCTTTCTTGTTGAACAGTAATACAAAACTTTGTTGAAGTGCTTAAGGCCTTTTTCAAATCATGATATTTCGATGATATTCTGACCAAATGGTTGCTAAAGATTGCTACTATATTTCGAGCTATTGCTATTAACGACTGTGACAAACGTTTTACCTGTTGGAGTTGTAGCGTTTGGAAAGCCTGTTGATAAATTCAATTAATTTTGTAAAAAGAAACTACAAATACTATATTACAAGTAATATAAACTTATAAGCCAGCTATGAAAATTCACTAAATGCAATGTATTAGATTACTTTATATTGCGTCTTGAAGTTTAAGGTTTAAATTTTAACGGATCTGAATTGTTCACCATGTCGGTCGCTACCTACTGATAGGGTCCATCTGCTCTTTCTGTGTAAGGTACATAAAGATCTTGTTTTTCTTCATACTGCTTTTTTTAACCAGTATTACTGTAACTTTGTTGAATTGCTTGAGAGCTATATTAAATCCTGATATTTCGATTATGTAAAGCTTTTCTGACTACCCTGTTCCTTAGGCTTACTACTATATCAGATCGCGATCTATTGCTATTAATGACTGTACTAAAATGCCTTACCTGTTGGAGTAGTGGTGCTTGAGGAACCTGTTGATATATTCAATTTAATTTGTCAAACACAACTAATATAGTGTATTTCAAACCATATATATTCCAACTAGGCAAACTCTAAAATTGTGTGAAAATCGATATATTTAATCATTTTATAGTGCGTATTAAGTTTTAAAGTATAAAATTGGATTGTTAAAAATTCTTCACACTGTCTGTTCTTGCCCACCACAGTGCCCATTGCCTTTTTCTTTGTGAGGTAAATAGGTTTGTGTGATATTCCTACTACTTAAGGCTTTTGTGTCCAACTGGTTCCTAAATGTTACAACTATATCATGAGCTATTCCTATTTATCACTATGACAAATGTCTTACCTGCTGGGGTGGTAGTGTTTGGAGAGCCTGTCGATAAATTCAATTTGGTTGGTAAAGAAAAAAAAAATACTATATTACAAAAATATTCTGACTAGTCGAGCTCCGAAACTTCATTAAACTCGATGTGTCAGATCATTGTACACTGCGGCATTAAGTTCAATTATAAAACCTAATTAATTTAAGTTTATTTTCAATGTCAGTCCTTTTCTATTCAAAAAACCTTTTCCTATTGCTTTGTAAGGAAAAAAAGCGGTTTTTTTTATTGCTTTCTTGTTGAACAGTAATACAAAACTTTGTTGAAGTGCTTAAGACCTTTTTCAAATCATGATATTTCGATGATATTCTGACCAAATGGTTGCTAAAGATTGCTACTATATCTCGAGCTATTGCTATTAACGACTGTGACAAACGTTTTACCTGTTGGAGTTGTAGCGTTTGGAAAGCCTGTTGATAAATTCAATTAATTTTGTAAAAAGAAACTACAAATACTATATTACAAGTAATATAAACTTATAAGCCAGCTATGAAAATTCCCTAAATGCAATGTATTAGATTACTTTATATTGCGTCTTGAAGTTTAAGGTTTAAATTTTAACGGATCTGAATTGTTCACCATGTCGGTCGCTACCTACTGATAGGGTCCATCTGCTCTTTCTGTGTAAGGTACATAAAGATCTTGTTTTTCTTCATACTGCTTTTTTTAACCAGTATTACTGTACTTTTGTTGAATTGCTTGAGAGCTATATTAAATCCTGATATTTCGATTATGTAAAGCTTTTCTGACCACCCTGTTCCTTAGGCTTACTACTATATCAGATCGCGATCTATTGCTATTAATGACTGTACTAAAATGCCTTACCTGTTGGAGTAGTGGTGCTTGAGGAACCTGTTGATATATTCAATTTAATTTGTCAAACACAACTAATATAGTGTATTTCAAACCATATATATTCCAACTAGGCAAACTCTAAAATTGTGTGAAAATCGATATATTTAATCATTTTATATTGCGTATTAAGTTTTAAAGTATAAAATTGGATTGTTAAAAATTCTTTACACTGTCTGTTCTTGCCCACCACAGTGCTCATTGCCTTTTTCTGTGTGAGGTAAATAGGTTTGTTTGATATTCCTACTACTTAAGGCTTTTGTGTCCAACTGGTTCCTAAATGTTACAACTTTATCGTGAGCTATTCCTATTTATGACTCTGACAAACGTCTTACCTGCTGGGGTGGTAGTGTTTGGAGAGCCTGTCGGTAAATTCAATTTGGTTGGTAAAAAGAAAAAAAATACTATGTTAAAAAAATATTCTGACTAGTCGAGCTCCGAAACTTCATTAAACTCGATGTGTTAGATCATTGTACACTGCGGCCTTAAGTTCAACTATAAAACCTAATTAATTTAAGTTTATTTTCAATGTCAGTCCTTTTCTATTCAAAAACCCTTTTCGTATTGCTTTGTAAGGAACATAAGCGGTTTTTTTATTGCTTTCTTGATGAACAGTAATACCAAACTTTGTTGAAGTGCTTAAGACCTTTTTCAAATCATGATATTTCGATGATATTCTGACCAAATGGTTCCTAAAGGTTACTACTATATCACGAGCTATTGCTATTAACGACTGTGACAAACGTTTTACCTGTTGGAGTTGTAGCGTTTAGAGAGCCTGTTGATCAATTCAATTTGGTTTGTAAAAAGAAAATACAAATACTATATTACAAGTAATATAAACTTATAAGCCAGCTATGAAAATTCACTAAATGCAATGTATTAGATTACTTTATACTGCGTCTTGAAGTTTAAGGTTTAAATTTTAACGGATCTGAATATTTCACCATGTCGGTTGCTGCTTACTGATAGGGTCTATCTGCTCTTTCTGTGTAAGGTACATAAAGATCTTGTTTTTTTTCATACTGCAGTTTTTAACCAGTATTACTGTAACTTTGTTAAATTGATTGAGAGCTATATTAATTCCTGATATTTCGATTATGTAAAGCTTTTCTGACCACCTGGTTCCTAAGGCTTACTACTATATCAGATCGCGATATATTGCCATTGATGACTGTACTAAAATGCCTTACCTGTTGGAGTAGTGGTGCTTGAGGAACCTGTTGATATATTCAATTTAGTTTGTCAAACAAAACTTAAATAGTATATTTCAAGCCATATATATTCCAACTAGGCAAACTCTAAAATTGTGTGAAAATCGATATATTTAATCATTTTATATTGCGTATTAAGTTTTAAAGTATTCTTAATTACGCTCCTCGCATCAAAATTATGCTATTGATTTTTAAGCAAAATAAAGGCAGAGCACCGTGTCAAACACAAGACAAGCAGCAACTTGTTTTGATAAAACTGTTCATATTACTGTTACTAGATACATGGAAATTTCCATGTACCCTTTCTGTAATTCTAGTTTTCATATTACTGTTACCAGGTACATGGAAATTTTTATGTACGCTTTCTGTAAGTCTAGTTTTTATACTACTATTACCAGGTACATGGATATTTCCATGTACCCTTTCTGTAAGTCTAGTTTTTATATTACTATTACTGGTTACATGGAAATTTCCATGTACCCTTTCTGAAAGTCTAGTTTTTATATTACTGTTACTGGGTACATGAAAATTTCCATGGACCCTGTTTGACCCCTTTTGTAAAGTAGCTGTGAAACTTACCTCAATTTCTAGTCGTAACAATTTTTTTGTCTTTTTGAAGGATAGTTCACTATTTTTAAAGTAAATGTACAGTTGTGAATACAGAACGCTGCGTTATTAGAGAGATATTTGCTACACACGAGTAGAAAAATAGACCCTGCTATGAGCTTATCTGGACTGTTCATGGACAAGTAGTCGGGATATGCAAGCGAGGATTTAAAATACCCCAAGTCAAATGTTGGCCCTCTTGGTGTAATTTAGTCAATGTAACAGCTAGTATGGCCTGAAGTAGTACGTCAGTGGACAATTTTAAGGTTAAGGCTGCGATTTTTTGCCATCTAGTTGGAAAGTATGCAGATAAAAAGATTTATTCTTTTCCAAATTTCCTACTTCAGAAAATCGTAAGTTAAAAAATTACGTGTTCGAACTAAAACTGCTCGAATGAGGCAATTTTTTGGATATGATGGGCGCCAGGCTGAGTACCAGGTAGAATATATAAGCGGTCTGCAAATGTTATGCTACATCCCGCAGAGCGTGGTAGTATCATTATTATGTTAATGTTTCTTAAAGAGTTACTATAGATTTACAACAGAGCAATGTTAATTATATTACCAATTTTTTGGTACCATAGTTTAAGATTGTACCAAGAAAGTGAAGGAGACTTGAGAGACATATATGTAAGTGCTCAAACACTTGTCACCCTTCCTTAAAGATGACAGACGGTGCATTAGTAATTACACATCAAGTCAATATTGAAATACTTCACTTCTCCGAACGTCGTTAAAAGAACATGCATCTATAGTAGACTATGCTGCAGACATAGAGAAGGTTCGACTATGTAACTAAAAATTATTTCTATTTGAATTCGTGGTATCACTGCTCTTGACACAGGGCAGACCGAGAAATAACCATTAGCGATTATTTGTTACAAACAGAGTAACCGTTGGTTATGCAAATATCAGGATCGAGTTTGTCAATGTTTACAGAAGCCAAAAAATAAGCATGGCCAGAAATCGCGGTCATTTGAGCCCGCACACCGGCACGCGGCTTTCTTTACAATAACAGAAAAAATCAATATGGCGGCCATGAAGCGTTTTGAACAACTGCATTGTCTTTCATCCGTGGTTAAATTTACAGCGATCAAAAGCCTTCAGGATCTCTAAAATTGTTTTCGATAATGAAATCCTTCACAGGACCGCACGAATGAACTTCCCACCATCGCCCGCCGGAAGTAAAAAGACCCACTATTTAGAGCGCTAACCTACAACAGTGTTTAGCGTCTGTCCCCAGTTCTCAACGGAGTTTTGAAAGCTGGTTTCATAGCTTTCTTTTCATACCAAACATGACGGTTAAACTGAGAGAATGTTGTGAAGAACGGAGCTTCTTTTTCGTGTAACATCGAGTAACCATTAGCTGACTTCCATTCGATCAAGGTTGAATGTCTCTATTCTTAAAGTTTTATATTCTTGGGTTTTCATCACCGAAATGGGCGCTGTTAATCGTGTCCAAACTACCTGAAAATCGCTGTGTTTCTGTGACACGATGTTAACTTTGAGGAGTACACTTGGAAAAATCAATCAGGCGGATGGGAACGCGGCGAGCTTCGGTGAAAGATTGCTACTTAGGGTTAAGAGAGCGAAAGTGGAGCTAAAAATCATGCTTAGAGAGGACGCTGTTAATGATCTGGTTTAGAAATGACTTTCATACAGTTGGATTACGAATACTTTCTCCTGACAGATTCAGACTTGGAAACCGTTGCAGGTACGCCAGGAGTTATTCTATCCTCAAATTTAATTTTTACTCCATACATTCCTTTGTAAATTTAATCGCCATGTTTCTTTCAGTAATGTAGAAAGCCGCTGCCGTTACGCGGGCACTGCGTCTGCGATTTCTGGCCATGATATGTTAGCGATTTCGTTGTTTTATAGAATAACAGAGAAACCGAAAAAATGCCTGATCAAACTGTCTAACACAGCCAGATTAACATGCCCGCAATCCGCCGGTATATAACAGTCGCAACTGAGCGAATGGAAAGTCAAGTTAGTGAACTTGCTCAAAGCCTATTGCGCTTAAAACTCTTAAAAAATCATTTTTCTTACCTTCTAGACAGAAACAGCTTATTAAGAGGCCCAGCAAAAGTGCGGTTTGAGACATCACGCTATATTTTAGGTGTTATACCAGGACTGATCTAAATGCATGGTTGACCACAGATGAACAATTAATGGCCATGCAAATTTAAGGCTGTCATCACGAACGACATTTAAGATTGACATTGTTTATCACTAGGGAAGGAAGGGTGGTAGAGTTTGTCGCTTTTTTTATTTCAAAATTGGCCAGTTTGTAAAAATTGATAACAAATGTCTCTGTTGACAACATTAGATAAACTGACAGCTTTTTGGCAACGCCTGTCTATACATTCTTAGACAATATTGCAATATTACTCTGAAAGCTGCATGTGTTAAGACGCGAGCGTAAAAAAAACTTGTGTTTTTTAGGGTGACGTTTGTGAGTAGTTTTGAAACGTCCGGGGTGTTCCGGTCTTCCTAGTTTTAGTACGTGCTGTACTCTTTTATTGTCATATAAATTACACGAAGAGGACCGGGTCTTGCCTCGGTCGATGGTTCTGTGTAAGCCCAGGTTCAGATTCTAACACAAAATCTTGAGGCTACGTTATCATACAAATTACAAGTTGCTGCAGTGACACTGAAGACTGTATCCTGCTCAGTGGCTTGCAAGCTCGGGCAAGACCAGTCTTGCAAAAGCGGAACTGATGTCACGCATTACTATAAATAGCCATATTGCAATCAAACTTTAAGAACAAAGCTCTTTAAGAACAGTTACTAGAATAACACTTGGTTTGGAATGATTAAAAGTCAGTTGCTGTGAGCTCGTTACAGCGTACATGTCAATAATAAGAGATCGAAGGTGCTTCACCGCAACACCGTTTCTCAGCCTAGTTACCACATTTTGCATAAATGTTTATGTTAATTTGCTTTTCACGGAAACGAGAGGACATTATTATTGAATAATTCATTCACTCTCTCCTGCTGCGTTTGTTATAATCAAAATTTTAACCTGACTGAATAATAATAATAATAACAATAATTTATTGACTTATCCAGCTAAGATCCGAACAGATCAAATTCTTCTAGCTGATAACAAGGATCTCTTTAGATAGTCTTTAAACATTGCAAGGAGCCTAGAAATGTCTCTCAAAGGCTTTTCGCTCAGTCTGCTCGTTGGGTGCCCCTAGTTCTAAGGGATCCAACGTTCTTCCCAAAGAAAACGAGATCAATCCAGTGCGAGTCAAATTTGACAGAGCCATAGCTAATACAAGTTTGATCTGTTATAGACAAAGTCACTTGGCTAATGACACGCTAAAGAGACGCCATAAAGTGAGACTAGTGTGGACTGCTTGCAATATCGTTTCTCAGCTGAATTGCCACAGTTTGCACAATTACCTAATGATTTAATTCTTGGAATCGACAAGAAACAGTTTTTCATAGAATGGTTTACTCTCCCTTCCGTTGCATTTGTTACAGGCACAGTATACAACTTATCTGTTTTCCCCCTAAGTCGATGTTAAAACACTCTCTCACCGTGCTAAGGACTCTTGCAGAGACGAAAAGCGTCTAAATCACATACCGAAACGAAATCAGTCCTTTGCGGATCAAATTTGGAAGAGCCATGGCTAAGTTTGGCATTAGGTCACTAATTTAACATGCTAAAGAGGGGCCAAGAAATGAGATGTGGAGGTGCTACGGTATAGCATCTCAGCTGAATTGCCACAGTTTATACAATCATCTAATAAATCAATTCTCAGAATCTTTAGGATCATTATTTATGGATGATCTATTCTCCTTCCCGTTTGTAACAGACATAGCTTTCAAGTAACATTATCTGCCCTCCCCCCCCCCCCAAACACGTAAAAAATCTCTTATACCGTGCTACAGACTCTAGTAGAAACAAAAGATATGTAACTCACCTCCCAAGCAAAACGAAATCAATACAATGCCTATCAACGTTTCACGAGTCATAGTTACTGAAAAGTGCTCTTAGCACACAACATGCTAAAGAGCGCACCCCAAACTGATTACAAAAGGTAGGATGCAATTTTCGTTATATACGTGAATAGCCTACAATGAAGTCATGCATGAGTATCCATGCGATAACTGTGATATTTTAATTGTGTTTCATTGCGTTGTATAACAAAGCAGCTCCATAATTTAAATTCCTTTCACCCCGTGATGTCTGCAAAAAAGAGTCGGTGACTTGACACTTACGCTCTTAACAGCTAGAAATGTAGAAGTCCTTAATGTTGTTTTTTTTCAAAGTAATGTTTGGAGGGTAATTCAGTCATTTTCTTAATAAAACATAGTAGAACAAGAGTCAAGAATGAAAAGTATGACCCTACAGCACGGCAATAGAAGAAGTAGACATGTGCATGTGTCTGGTATTTGGAAATTATTGTTGGAGATCAGGAATGAAAACATTAACAGGCTTAATGACACTATAAAGTAAATTATCAACTACAAGGTCAATTAGGTAAAATAGCCACCATAAAAGACTCGACGACAGACGTTTTGAGCGTTAATCCTTCGTCAGAGTGAATCACTCTGACGAAGGGCTAGCGTTCCAAACGTCGGTCTTTGTATTTTTCACGGTGGCTAATTTACCTTATTGACCTTGTGCAGGGGTGGATCCAGAGTAGTTCAAGTGAGTTGCGGAAATCAATCAAATGTTTCCGAATCTGCGTTTGTGATTTCTCAGGTTCTTTCTTGTAGCTAAAGAAATCAAGTACCCTTAAGTAAGTAAGTAACGGCTTTATTTAACGAGGGTAGTACATAATAGTACAAAAGTACTAACAAACTTGTAGCCCTCACGAAATACAGATTAAAATTTATAAACACCTAAAAATCGACTAAATACGTAATAATACAGACCTAAAAAGTATATAAAAGCTAATGCATTGCAAATCACGGACAAAAATGTACTAAAAATTTTTGCCACCCTTCTTGTTGTAGTGTTTATTATGACATAAAGCAACAAAAAAAGCGTCGAATCTCGTCATACCGTCGATTACACAGCAAACCCAGTCCTTCCCGAGCGAACTCGACGAGTCTCCGTTCGCGCCCTTTGCCGAGACTTCCGAGAATAACACGAAAAAATTCAAAGGCACGACCGGACAAGATTTGTACGCAGCGGGTGGGACTGGATGGTTCATGGATCTTTTCACAAATCACTCAAAACCCTCCTCTATTGGCCAGAATCACTCACATTGTCTTGCGAACTACTCAAACTCGGTTGTGATTGGCTATCCTGGACGCAAACTACCGTGCAAACTACTGACAATCGTATATATGGGGACCCCCCTCCCTGAAAGTCCCTTCGGTTGTTCTTGTTCCGATTAGAGTTCATCGTTACACAGGCGGCCCAAGCTCACAATGCGAGGAGTTTTAAAATCTTTATGCGAACGTTGAGCGCGCGAAACGTGGCACGGTTACCGCCGACATCTACTATTACATAGCGACCGAGTTTGGTTACGCGAAACGTGACCTTTGCCTTGCAGTATGTGGTGGTGTTGACGTGTTAAAACGGTTTGAATTTATAAAGTTTGAATGGGTAAAAACGGTAATCGACATTATAGCTGAAATTTTGGTATTTTTGCAATAAAAATGACTCACCTCAATGCCTTGTTGTCTTTTCTATTGTCATCTCGCTTCTCAGCTCGATCCGAAGCCTTTTAGGCAAGTTGTCGCTTTTTGTTTTTCCTCTACTAAGAAAATAGAAAGGCTAGACACTCGATTCTGTACTGACCCCCGCTCGAAGCGAAAAAAACAAACACTGAAATCACGTCAGCCGCCTCAATTCCTCCGCAGAATTGTAGTACAGGTTTAAGCGCTCCCTTGCAGTTAAATTCCAAGCCAAATTCATCTCCACAGCGCACGATACAAAGCTCTGAATCGAAGAAAGCTAACCATCAGGAATCAGTGATCATGCTGCCGGTACCATTCGTGGACACATTCGAAACCCGAGCTGAATGCCGGGCTAACAAATTGACCCTGACCAGGGGAAGGGAGCGCACAGTTCTCGACAAGCCAGGTACTTTGCTCCACGGTCTCCTGGGAAGACTAGATGTGCTTACAAATGTGAGATACCATGATACCTCTCAGAGAAAACCCTTTACGCGATCTCGAATAGATCAATCTTCGTGGATCACTATCATCAACAGAGCTCATCTAGTTTATGTTAGGATCTTTTGAAGATCTGAAATAGACGTTATCGATATGGTATCGACTTGAATTCTCCCCGTCTTTCTTGATCCTTAATTCAATGTTGCCTATTTGACTTTTAAACGAAGCACTTTTTTTTCAACATTTGTGAACACGTCTAGTCGTTGCTTTGATTGGCTTGTCACAACAATGCTCCGTCGGCGGCCTAGACAAACATCTTCCCCGGGGACCGTGGGGCAAAGTACCTGGCTTGTCGAGAACTGTGCGCTCCCTTCCCCTGGTCAGGGTCAATTTGTTAGTACCTTACGGTGGTATAACTTACTTATAATAATCAACTCGTTTGATTTATCCAGTTTCTTGTGTTTCAATTTCCCACCGACGCAGCACCAGTTTCTTTAGATGCAAAACTTGGCCTTTCATGCACAACACAGACAAAATTGCAGGACCTAAACGATCGTTTAAAATCACCGACCGTTTCACATGCATTTCCGCCAATGTTATCTATTGCATAAAGTGCAACTTATGCAAGAAGACTAACATCGGCGAGGCCGGAAGGAGATTAGGTGACCGTTTCCGCGAACATCTGCGTGACGTCGAACGAAATGACAAAGATGCATCTAAACCTGTAGCGCGACACTTTAATCTACCTAACCACTCAACTCACAACATGGCGGTATGTGGCCTTTCCGTGCATCAGGGCAACACGGAAAGCCGTAAAAACCCTAGAACAGAAGTTTATCTTCGAACTCGGTTCTCTTAATCCCCACGGTATCAACGAACGTTTCTCATTCATTTAATCATTCATCTAATTTATTCACTTCCATTCACACACTGCTATGGTTCCACCAATAGCATGGCTCCAAACTTCTCTATATAAATTGTACGTAACCCACAATCCTCTCATTCGCTCCGACGAAGGGCTAACGCTCGAAACGTCGGCACCTCCCATTTACCTTGTAAACGGTGGAATAACTTACTTTATTACATCCATTTTGAAATCACTGGTGATCCCTGCAGTTTGATTGGCCCACAGCAGTGTGATTTATTCACGAAACGCACTATCTTAGGCTCTAAATCTCATCTTATCCAGTTTCTTGTGTTTCAATTTCCCACCGACGCAGCACCAGTTTCTTTAGAAACTATCCCCACAATAATGCAATTTAACCTCCTCGCAAAACATTTCGCTAGATCTTTAAGATTACATCCTATAGCGTGAGCAATATTTTCTCAATTGGCAATAGTAGCATAACCTGTAGTATATCTTACTTGAATTCTTGGAATTTCTAGCTCATCTCTGTGGATCATTACTACTTATTAACGATCAATTTATTTAAATAGGAACCATGCTAAACCTCCAACTGCTATTATTACAGCAATAACGTTCATCTCATGTTGAGTAGTAGTACTAGTTGTTGTACTAATAGTGGAACTAGTCGTCTGTATTGGCTCAACATTTGCTTTAACTTCAGACGTTTTTACTTCAGCAATTGTATCTTTAATAGTATTACGGTGGTAAACTGACTTTTCTACTACCTAGATTATGCTTAATACCCACGTCTTTTTGTTTTAGAATTTATTAAATCATTAATTCCAAAAGTCCTATCACTAGTTGCCTTCATGAGGTCATTGTTGTAACTAACAGCACTCTGTGTGTTGATGATCAGATGACTCGGCATTAGCCGTATTCCAGGGGCAACAGTTAACTTAACTCTTAAGAGCGAATGCACACAAAAATCGAGCAAGGTGCGGCCAGAACTCAAAACCTAACCTACCCTTATTTTGAGTCTAAAGGAAGATTTAGTGAGATTAAAAAGGTTCTGGGGTTTATTTTTTGAGTTAGATCGAATTTTGTGAGAAAATCGAGATTTTCGATTTCGGCGGTTTGACGCCTCAATTTACTGCGAAATTTATTGGTCTCAAAATTTGCCTCGCTACGGCCGAATAAACTTTTTACCGACGATCTTATACTTAATTCAGCAAAATCAAATACGTGACAGTAATCTAAGAAACATTTCCGGATTAAATACGGATTTCGTGACAAGGTTCAAGAGCTTTGTTTAGTAGGTACTTGACAACAGGGTAATTTAGTGGCAAAATTAAACTCCAATTCTACATAAGGGGCCATTCTTCAAATAGCCCCAAAATCAGATTTTGAGCTTTAGAGATGTTATGTTTCACCATTTCATATATGTTCAATAAGGTTTTTGAGCGAGCGCCTCAGATTTAGTCGACCAATTTGCTCAATTTCATGTAATTTGCTCCGTGATGCAGTGATGCGATAGTTCAGTTGATCCCGATCATGTTACTTTATCACGTAAACAAAGTCACCGATGAGCCAGGAATGGGACAATAGGAATTATTTTTGACCATATTTGTTCAAAGTCAGGCTTACCTTGATTAAGAGTTGGGTTTCCGATCACAAATTTGCTTCTGGGATGCACTTGTTTTGTCTTTCAAACTCCGTTAGGGCTGGTTCACACTTTGACATAAGCATAAGCATAAGCATAAACATAAGCATAAGCATAAACATAAGCATAAGAAAAATATGTGTGAACCGGGGTTACATAAGCATAAGCATAAGCATAAGCATAAGCACAAGGAATGGAACTTTTTCCATTTTCTTATGTTTCTGCTTATGCTTATGTAACCCCGGTTCACACATATTTTTCTTATGCTTATGTTTATGCTTATGCTTATGCTTATGTCACAGTGTGAACCAGCCCTTACGCACGACCTAAGCTACCGGTCGTTGTCCATTCAAAACACCGGGAAAACAATTAAGATAGACCAGAAAATACAGCAGGAACGTATCCCAGCAGCTTAAGAATAATTATTGTTACTTTTGACACAGTCTAGGTTTTAAATGTCCTCGAAATACAAGCCAAATCCACAGGCTCTTTGACAGCTAGGCAACGTGAAATCAGAGGTTAGCGCACGCCGTTGACCGTGTTGCGTAACATCACGGCACTGATATGCCTTATCCCGTAATCCCGTCTCCTGTCTAAAATAATACGTTTATATCCTGAAAAATTGAAACTTTGAAAGGATGCATCCATTCATTTTTTAAATAGCACAGTTCGGGGTCTGAAACAAGTCTCAAAGAGACAGAAGGCGGGACATGCTTCACATAACTAAAACGCCGGTTGCGTCCTAGATCTCTCTTTGGGTTTCAGGACTTTACGAAATTAGTCAGGGATGGACAGAAAAGTAACAAGAGTAAAAACAAAGCTCTCCACGAAACGTTGTTGCTGCTTATCATATTTCTTTAGATTGCATTGTCTAACTTACTGATTTAGTCGATTTTCCTATTGCTGTTTTTCACTTGTCACGTGACATTTGAATTTCACCCTAATGCATCACCCTAATGTTAAGCCGGCTGGGGTGGGGGGGGGGTGGGAGTCAGGGCATGGGGTAAGGATTTGACATTTTTTTAAAAAATTGCCGTCAAATTCCCTGCCTACAGGCAAATCATTCCAGTCAAATGCAACCAAAGTTCCCCACCCCGGGCTGCACATCGCTGTCAAATATCCTAGGCTGGCAAAGAAAGATTCAAATATTCCCTCCCCCGGGAGACCAAGGTCAGTCAAATGCCCTACCCCAGGGCCAACAAAGACAATCAAATCCCCACCCCATGCCCTGACTCCCCCCCCCCCCCCCCACCCACCCACCCGATAGGTGCATAATATTCACACAAATCTTAATCAGGTCCCATAGTTATAGTGATAAAACCACCAGGCCAGGATCAGGTCCACTTCGCTGTCAAAACCGGAAAACGTGAACAGTAGCGTAGCCCCTAGAACCCGGAACTAGGAAAAAACCAGGAAAAATCGCAAAAAACCAGTAAAAACCAGTCAAGTCCAAAAAAATCACACTGAAGCCCCAAAATCAGATTTTAAAAAAAACAAAATCGGATCCAAAATCTCAAAAATCAGATCCAAAAATCCCAAAAATCGGATCAAAAATAAATATAAAAATCCCAAAATCAGATCATAAGCAAACTCAACAACTTCAAGCAGATCACACAGAGCAGAACCAAAATCAAAATCCCAAAAATAAAAATCCAAATTCTAAAAAATTAAAATCATAATTTGATGCAAATTTACCAGAACGAACCTTGAAAACCACCCGACCCACAGTTTCAGCTAATTTTCGTATAATATCTATGGAATATACATTCCAACATTTTGCTTTTCTTAACCATTCATAGATCCAACTTATATGTTGTTGGTATATTTTAACGGCTTCAAATATTATCACTAAAATGAAACACTTAATGAAATTGATAGATATGATAGATATGATTTATATATGACATACAAAGACCTTTACTTATCCCAAAAAGAAAGACGTGACCGATTAAGACAGGGTATATCAAACGAAAACATCCGAAGACTGCGGACAAGATACAAGTCATCCGAAAGATTTTTTGTTATCTAAAATTCATGAAAGAAAATTTTGCATTCCGATTGATCATCGAGTTTTAACCGATGGTGGCGTATTTTATCCATATGGTTTGAGAGATAATTTGAAACTTGAGTTAACTCTAGCAGCTGTGAAAAATATTTTTTACTACACGAATTCTGCTAACCCACCTAATTATAAGTTAACAAATATTGAATTAGAATACTATGAAGAGTGATTTTTTATCTAGTGGTGTACAACAGGTCTACAAAGATGAGATAAGGATGGAATAATCACCAAACATATTAATTTACCAAGAAGATCAGCCATTGGAATTTATGTTTATTCATGGTTTTTGGTGCCAGTTTTTCCTGGTTTTTTTCCAGGTTCCGGGTTCCAGGGGTTGCGCTAGGACCGGCGAAATACATCTACTAACCGCATATGGCAGCGTTCACGTTTTCCGGTTTTGACAGCGAAGTGGACCTGATCCTGGCCTGGTCGTTTTATCACTATAACTATGGGGCCCGATTAAGATTTGTGTGAATATTAGGGTGAAATTCAAATGTCACGTGACAAGTGAAAAACAGCAATAGGAAAATCGACTAAATCAGTAAGTTAGACAAGGCAATCTAAAGAAATATGATAAGCAGCAACAACGTTTCGTGGAGAGCTTTGTTTTTTACTCTTGTTATTTTTCTGTCCGACCCTGACTAATTTTGTAAAGTCTTGAAACCCAAAGAGAGGTCTAGGGGACCATTCATTTTTTAAGGGATAGGGTTGGCTGGTAGGATTTGGGAGGGGGCCACGCGAAAACAAATGGCTTCAAAGGGGGGGCACCCCGAAAAAGTGAAGAAAAAGGGGGGTCAAGCGAAAAAAAGCGATGAAAAAGTGGTATGAAGTTTTCATAAATTGATAAGAAACTCTCCTGCTTTATTCACGAAATATAAAGATCTTTTCGAGTTGGCCAGGGGGCGTCATCCCAAAAAAATTCCTTTTGAGGGGGGTCATGTGAAAAAATTGGCAAGCTAAGGGGGGGTCACTCAATTTCCCACTGACACTCCCCCAAATCCCACCAGCCCCCACTATCCCTTAAGAAATGACGGTCCCTAGGACGCAACCAGCGTTTTAGTTATGTGAAGCATGTCCCGCCTTCTCCTTCTCCCGACTTGTTTCAGACCCCGAACTGTGCTATTTAAAAAAAGAATGGATGCATCCTTTCAAAGTTTCAATTTTTCAGGATATAAACGTATTATTTTAGACAGGATACGGGATTACGGGATACGGCATATTAGTGGCGTGATGTCACGCAACACGGTCAACGGCGTGCGCTAACCTCTGATTTCACGTTGCCTAGCTGTCAAAGAGCCTGTGGATTTGGCTTGTATTTCGAGGACATTTAAAACCTAGACTGTGTCAAAAGTAACAATAATTATTCTTAAGCTGCTGGGATACGTTCCTGCTGTATTTTCTGGTCTATCTTAATTGTTTTCCCGGTGTTTTGAATGGACAACGACCGGTAGCTTAGGTCGTGCGTAACGGAGTTTGAAATACAAAACAAGTGCATCCCAGAAGCAAATTTTTGATCGGAAACCCAACTCTTAATCAAGGTAAGCCTGACTTTGAACAAATATGGTCAAAAATAATTCCTATTGTCCCACTCCTGGCTCATCGGTGACTTTGTTTACGTGATAAAGTAACATGATCGGGATCAACTGAACTATCGCATCACTGCATCACGGAGCAACCCTTGTAGAATCAGACATATGCCAAACCTATGTTGATGCTATGTTTTTACTATGTTGCACTATTTTTTAACTATGTGTTGCTCAAATCTACCTATGTATTTACTAGGTAGCATGCTTCACTACATAGTCAAGGGTATGTAAAGCATATATTAAAGCTATGTTAAGGCTATATGAAAATCACATAGTCTCTACATAGCTATGTCAATACTATCTAAAATCATAACATAGTTTTTAGATAGCTATGTACTTACTATGTGACAAATTGACATAGCATTTACATAGAATGCTCAAAAGAAAAATCACCAGTTAAGAGGCACATAGCTTTTACATAAACTATTTATTTCCTATGCACTTAATATAGTTACCATATATGCTATATTTCTACTATGTGAAAAATGAGTAAAGGGATGCTACATAGTCCAGGGTATGTAAATCATATATTAGAGCTATGTTAATGCTATATGAAAATCACCTATTCTCTAGATAGCTATGTCAATACTATCTAAAATCATAACATAGTTTTTAATAGCTATGTATTTTCTATGTAGTGGGCAGTCCTGCATTTCCTTGCTGCATATGTTTTATGTATGAACTATGTAACAAAGCGCTTACATTTTACATAGCTCAGTTTATGTTCTATGCCCTGAATTGTGAAAGTAAATTCATGCTGTGTACTTACTATGTGACAAATTGACATAGCATTTGCATAGAATGCTCAAAAGAAAAATCACCAGTTTAGAGGCACATAGCTTTTACATAAACTATTTATTTCCTATGCACTTAATATAGTTACCATATATATTATGTTTTTACTATGTGACAAATGAGCAAAGGGAGGCAGCATTTATATATAAGCTATGCATTTGCTATGTACTGGGTATAAAAGTGAAGTTCACTTATCTGAGGCTACCCACACAATTTTTTTGTATGTTTTTGGTATGTTATTTTCCAAAACATACCTTAAACATAGCTTAAGAACATACCCAAAAAGTACTTTAACATTTCCAATTGTAAGACATATCCAAAACATAACTTAAGACATACCTATGAAATATGTAATTTTTTGGAGGAGAAATGATAGAGGAGAATGGCATACCAAAAACATAGGTCACAGACAATCACCCTTGCAGGAACTCAGTATGTACTTCTCAGATAAAAAAGTACAATTGGAGTACACTTCATTTATACTTTGATTAGAAAAGTATAAATGAAGTATATGCCCAATGTACTTCATTGATACTTAAAACGTGAAGGTACACTTCAAGTGTACGTCAAACTAAGTTAAAATGGTCTGAGCACTAACTGACGAACTAAAAGTATACTTTAAGTAAAGTATTTATTAGACCAGTCACTGTTCAGAAACGTGATCTGTCCAAGTAATATTTCATATTAAGTCCAACATAAAAAAAACTAAATGTTCTTAAGTTAAAAACGTTTGCCTGCAGACTCTTGCTGTGTAATTTTGTAAAAGGATAAACGGAAAAGGACCTTCTATGGTAATACATGTTCATCAGGATTAAATATTGTTGAATCTGCCGTTTTTCATAATGTAACAGCCCTGTTTGGTTTCTTGAAGAATTTCGATGTCTAAGCGTCTTTTTTCCATTATGTGTACTGCTGTAGTCTGCGTCAGCTGAGGCTGGAGTTCATAATTTTTTCTCCACCAGGTCGATCGCTAACAAAATTCAGGCACCGCACAACTCGAAGCTGATATTCTAAACAGGTCGTTTGTACTCACTTTATAAACTTGGGAGACCAAAAGAGCACATAAAGAAATCCGTCTTTTCGGAAATTCCATGAATTAAGGAATTATTTTGACTAGGATAGTTCCTTCTGAAGCAAGAGCTAATACCCACTCGCGGCCACTCGTCCGCCATATTGAGATCAGACTGCCGTCAAGGCCCTGGAACGAGATGAATGTCTGCTAAGCCAATCAGAACATACAAATTCTCAAGTGACTTCCGGTTCTGCGCCAAGCTCAAGCGGTTGAATTTGAAAATTGCGATCGGTTATTGTCATGCAGTTCGCGCGCTTTTGAACAAGGGACGACATCAACTTGCACGTATGGTACGTGGATTAAATCAAACGTTTTCAATGGCTTGGTGCGAAGCAAAGCCGTATAAATTAACAAGTATTTTGGAAAAACACGATCAAGATTTATCTGGGAATCATTCAAAAGCGCGCAATTCGTGGTGAGTACAACAGTGTCTTCCTTTACTTCACTCACACATACTATATACACGGTAGCTTTGATTTAACTTTTATTAAGAAGACAATTGGAAGGGGCTATATGTTGATTCGAATGAACACAATGCACTCTTTTGTTATGCATTCTTTTTGTTTAGATTATTTCGAAAAGCTGGCTTATTTTGGCTTACAAATTAAACACCCTATTAGATTTTCCGTTAGTTTTTAAAATGGATTCTGGTTTATAAATAGCAGAAACTGGAGCAAAAGGTATGATACATAAGGAATTAGTATATAAATTTTAAATTTTTGTAGCACCTGACGTACATTATTTTTTTTGAGTCAGAATTTCCGTTTTGAATTTGATTTGCAGGTTTTGAGTATAGCCAGATGCCCTCCCAACTGTTCATTGTTGGGGGAAATAATCTATTTCGAGGAACAGGACCAAGACCTAATTATAAACATTCTGCAAAGCTTACAACCTTATAAACTAAAATATTATATGACCGAGCTGTCCCTTCAGCCAACACCACATGTAGAGTCAGATGAGTCCAACAATTTCTCTGATTAAAATAAAAATGTTGATGAATTTGAAGCTGAAGATTTATAAGCCAAGTTGTCACAAAATATTATTTTAAAAAACAACAATCAGATCTGGCCATTTGATGTTCAAGAGTTAATATAAGAATCTGGTAAATCTGTTAAACATTATTAAATTTCCTTACTTTGGACTTCTCTCCAGAATTACAATAAGTATTCTGCGAACGAATTTTTTCTGCGAAACAATTTCTTAAGGCTGCACAAATTACCGGTACTTGATTTGTTTTGTGCTATGATTAATAACAACTTTTTTGTAAAGGTCTTAAAGGAAGCTGAAACAGGGAGAGCATTTAAACCTGCTAACTGTGTCACTAACTCAAGTGGACCAGCTTAAGTGCAATATTTTGATTTAAATTTCCCCGGCTAGGCTATTTTTATGATCTATTTCATTGCCACCAGATTTCCTTTTGATCATGTGTGAAAATTATTTAAAGTTGATTTTAATTTTTTTCAAATACACATTAAGACTATTTATTTTGCTTCTCATGAAAAACATTTTTTACTTGTGTCAAAGCTATCCTTTACCATACTTTTTCCATCTGTATATGTTTCAACCCTATTCTATTGATAATTTTGAATTAAATGTATAGGATATTACCTACCACTATCTAAAATCAAAGCAAATCCTATTCACAAGATATTTAGTCAACTGTGTTTTCCCTATTTTAATGCTATGCAAAATATATGTGAACTATATGTAAAGACTATGTTTATCATGTTTGCTCCATTCCTAGGCTATCTAAAAGCTAAGCAAACCCTATTTGAAAGCTATTTAGTCAACTGTTACCAATTCCCCTTTTATTATGTAAACTCTATTTCAAACCTATGCAAAGGCTATTTACTCTGCGTTTTCCCTATTTTAATGCTATGCAAAATATATGTGAACTTTATGTAAGGACTATGTTTATCATGTTTGCTCCATTCCTAGGCTATCTAAAATCTAAGCAAATCCTATTCACACTGGCAAGCTATTTAGTCAACTGTGTTTTCCCTATTTTAATGCTATGCAAAATATTTGTGTAAAGACTATGTTTATCATGTTTGCTCCATTCCTAGGCTATCTAAAAGCTAAGCAAACCCTATTCGAAAGCTATTTAGTCAACTGTTACCTATTCCCTTTTATTATGTAAACTCTATTTCAAACCTATGCAAAGGCTATTTACTCTGTGTTTTCCCTATTTTAATGCTATGCAAAATATATATGAACTTTATGTAAAGACTATGTTTATCATGTTTGCTCCATTCCTAGGCTATCTAAAAGCTAAGCAAACCCTATTCAAAAGCTACTTAGTCAACTGTTCCCTGTTCCATTTTACTATGTAAACTCTATTTCACTTCTATGTGAATTCTATTTAATTTCTATGACTGATTTTTCAATTCAAATGTATATATGTGTGAGGTCCAAAAGCTAAGTAAATTGTATGTCTAGGCTATGCAGAAACTATGTCATTTCTTCCTCTATTTCTAATTCTAAAGACTGCAAAGCTTTTAAGTAGGTTCCGTTTGACTAGCGAAAATATAGCATTTCTGATACCAAAAACATAGTCCTGGCATAGAAACAACATAGGACATTAGCATAGGTTTTACATAATCTGTGACATAGCATTTGCATAGATTCTACATAGTGTCTGATTCTACAAGGGAAATTACATGAAATTGAGCAAATTGGTCGACTAAATCTGAGGCGCTCGCTCAAAAACCTTATTGAACATATATGAAATGGTGAAACATAACATCTCTAGAGCTCAAAATCTGATTTTGGGGCTATTTGAAGAATGGCCCCTTATGTAGAATTGGAGTTTAATTTTGCCACTAAATTACCCTGTTGTCAAGTACCTACTAAACAAAGCTCTTGAACCTTGTCACGAAATCCGTATTTAATCCGGAAATGTTTCTTAGATTACTGTCAGCTATTTGATTTTGCTGAATTAAGTATAAGATCGTCGGTAAAAAAGTTTATTCGGCCGTCGCGAGGCAATTTTTTAGACCAATAAATTTCGCAGTAAATTGAGGCGTCAAACCGTCGAAATCGAAAATCTCGATTTTCTCACAAAATTCGATCTAACTCAAAAAATAAACCCCAGAACCTTTTTAATCTCACTAAAGTCTTCCTTTAGACTCAAAATAAGGGTAGGTTAGGTTTTGAGTTGTGGCCGCGATTTATCGATTTTGCTCGATTTTTGTGCGCATTCACTCTTAATTTCGCCTCTTGAACAGCTTACTGATATCGTTGAACTGATTTTGCAATGTCGTTTTCAATAACACTTGATTTAAATAGTGTTAGAAATTGTTGTTGAGTTTCTACAGCTCCACCACCATTTCCAACAATAGAGGATCTTGTGCTTACTTGAGCTCCCAAAACGCAATAGAAAAATGCCTCAGCTGATCTATTGAATCTTCCTAATCCTGGTCTAGCCAACCCTCCTCCAATAGTAGGAACAAACCAAGAATACTTAATCCTGGAAAATCATCATTTGGTATGAAACTAACTAAGGTACCATCGTTTTCTTTAAGCTCCTTCATCTGAAATTTATTAAGATACCTGCAGGCCATGCCACGTATTCGCATACGTGTCATAGCCTCGAATAATATGTAAATTTTGATCGCCACTACCCGACCCACTGCCCGGATAATTGATAAATATATCTCCTAAACCGTGATTTCTTCCACTCTTCCATCTAAAGTCGACATTATCAGGTAAATCAAATTCACGACATAATTTATGATGATGATAGTTTACCTTATTATACGGATTATTTGTCACATTAACTACCTGGTCGTCGGCGGGCAATGGCCCACTTAAAGGGCAACTGACCCCCCATTTTTGCCGTTTTTACATAAAACTTTGAAGTATGTAGATCAGAAAAATCCAGTTTTGATACCAATCGGGACTTTTTTATTCAAGATTTTCGCAGTTGAAACTCAGGTTTTTGAACGATGGAGTCGCGCCATTTTGCAGTTTTACCGTGGGCTCAGATGAAAAGGGTCATGACGTCACACCGTGAAGGCCATACGGGTGACAACTGTAAGCTACCACTGAAACACTGGTGTTTCAAACTTTTTCTTCGTTATTTGGCACATTTTTCACCAAAATATGGATCTAGAAAACGAGAGTACCAGCGACACGAGTTCTAGTTCTTCATCGGAGATGAATGATGCGGATTTCGCGGGGTTTTTGGAAGGAGATGTCAATAACTACGGGCTTCAGCCATACCGCTTTGAACCGCAGCGTAGTTTGCCATCAGATTTAAGTTCAAGTGACGAAGAATACTACGATTCGAACGATGAAGATATAGAAAATAGCAGACTTACGAGTTCCGAATGGTAAGGAGTTCTACTTCTGTTAATTTGTCGAGATATCTTATTGCTTAAATTAAGCGTAAACACTTTACGAGAACTCTCTGTGTTTATATTTGATACCGGCGCCGTCGATTTCGCGCCATAAACTTTCTGCAATATATTTGACTGCAGTACGCATGGTTTACTAAGAATAATTACTTTTTACTAATATATTCTTTCTACTGTACTTATAAAAGGTGTAAGTGTGGCGAAATTTGTCAAGTTATGGAGAGAATCGACGAATGCGTCTGTTGCCAAGAAGTGCCAGCTGTAACTCAGATGTGCTTAAGTCTTAAAGAAGAAGGAGGAATTTACGCAGAACAGCCCATTCCAAAGTGCATAACACAACACCCAGGATTTGCTCCGGTGTGCTTAAATAAGTTTGTGTTAAGAACTGCCTGGTGCCAATACAAACAACAATATAATGACTCATACGAAGGGCCCGAGCACAAGCAGTTTCGCCACATCGCCTATCGACAGCTTGCGCGATGGTGCTGGGGCTATCTCGGAAACGATTTCCGAGTTGTCTTACCGGCCTGCGCCGTCATGTGTATTAGAGCACATTTTCCACCTCCAGGACTAGAAGAGGACTTTATTTTCGAGGGATTTCATTATGCAGATGAATGAATTACTAGTAATGTAAGGACAACATAACAAACTTAGCTGATCCTGACGGCTTCACTCCGTGGTTTACCAACCCTCTTTAAAATTGTCAAGACATATCAATGAAAATGTATTGCGAGATTTTATATTTTGATATGAAGTTGGAATTATACAATTATCAAAGGTAAAAATAATTATGGAACAAATAGAACGATATGGACTTTAATGTTTCACTTTTGTCATGTTCTGATCAAACTCTGCTTTAAAACTGAGCATAGCATACATGTGAACGCTTTCTGATAAGACTAACAAGACAATAATTTTATAGCCAGTAAGATATAAGTGTAATTTTATTTTGAAAGTTCAGGTTATTTTAATTTAAGTTAATTGTCCTAGACTCAAAAAGATAGGCCTAGGTTACAAGTCATGTGCCAAATACAAATCAAACAATAGATAATTATAATTGGTCTTTGAAGTAATTGCATTCAGCATGCAAGGTTCGACATATAAAGTAGGACTTACTAAGCTTGAGTCAAAACAACAAATTTGTACAAAACTTAGCACTGTTTACTAGTAGACTAGTTTACAGTAGAATAAGCATAATTGACAAATTTAATGCAATAGACACTAATCACTGAATTCACTGCTTTCGTATATTTGGATATAACTATTAGACATTGTAAACACTGACTATTTTGGATGTATTTCACCGTCCTAAACAGCTGTTTCAGACATGAGTCAAAGACTATGTACTTGGGCTCTTTGATGTATTGATCAAGTGGGTTACTTGAACTGCTTTCTGGCTCAGATTCATTGTCTGTTGTTGAAGTTTCTTGTGATGAAACAAAGTCATCATCATCATCATCATCATCACTGACAGGGGTCCTTACTTCATCGTCTGAAAATAATGACTTGTCAGACTTTTGAGGGGACACTGCTGGTAATGACTTCACTGGTGAGGGATGATAGTTTTTACTGTAGCTATGGTCATGTAAGTTCAAATCATTCCGAGTTCTGCAAGCAGATGGAGGGGAGAGATCAACAACTTTTGTAGTAGAAGTAGTAGTAGTAGTAGGTAGTATTGGGGAGTCTGTCTGGGTTGATACAGCTGATGTTGCAACATATTTACAGTCAAAACAACACTGAACTCCAATGTCCTTTGTTTGTGGCTCGTAGGGGAAATCTGGTATTTCCATGTCTACAGGTATGTCTGTTTCTACAGCAGGAGCTTCAGGCTCACGTGAAGTTGTGCATAGCCTCTCAAGTACCTTAGAAAATGCAGAAACAAACATTACTTTTGAAAGTAGTTGTAGGGAAAAACTTAACCTTACAATTTCTGTTAATAATGTATCCATAAATACAAAATGGGTTATATATCTATTATATATTTATTTCTTTTAATTTTTTTCTTTACACACAGCTACAAAATAAGGTTTCTTTTTTGCATTCTGTGTAAAATAAAGTTTATTATTATTATTATTATTATTATTATTATTATAATCATAACTATAACAAAATTCTCAAATCTGGTTGGCTATCAACTGCCCTGATTTCAGCCTTAATAGGACAGTTAAATAGGACAGTACGCGTCATGCCTGAGTAATTGGACAGTACGCGCCATCAAGCGCGCGCTTAAATGGCTTTTTTTCACTTCTGGCATGAAAAATCTTGGAATTTCATGTGTTTTGATTAAAAAAAAAAGAAGTTTACACATCACAAATTTTGTTAAAGTTATGATTAATTGGTAATAAGACTTTGTGTCGTCCAATTCGGTCTGCAATCATACTCGTGATTAAACAAAACGGACTCCCGCTACGCGGTCGTCCGATTTTGTTTACACTCGTATGATTACAGACCGAATTGGACTCCACTCAGTCCTATTACCATTACTTATTGTACCATACAAACAAAATGTTTATGTTATAATTGTAGCAATATGAAACATAAAGTGCACTATATATCATTCAAACGCAAAAAGAACTCAATCTTTTGCTTTGAAGTTTGTTTACTACATTGATTTTACATGTATATTCGATCCATAGTCGACCCAATATCTCTTGAGTTTGGCGCGACGATAGTTTCACGTTTGCCACGTGCAAATAACACGACCGCGAACGAGCAAGAGTTCGATTTTGAGTAAGATTAATGATAATAAACTAGAAAGTTCAGCTACAAATTGAAATAGCATTTAAAAGCACAAATATCCAACGGATAAATAGTAACAGTAACTCGGTATATATTCACCAACAAGTCATTGACACACAAACGTATAAACGTGGTATCGACTAACCTCTTCGTCTTGTTTTCGTTTGAGGTGATTCTCTGTTGTAGCTCTTCTTTTAGCTGGCGGCTTAGAAAAACTGAAGACTGATGGCACAGCATCTTTTTTAAGTTTTCTTTTCCTTTTCATTCCCGTTAACTGCTCCATTAAATCCACTTCAAAGCACGAACTTTTAAAGTGCTCGCTACATACATAGCAGTTTTTCAGGTTGGGTAAATTCTCCCTCTTTATTCGAGCAAGCCATGCTTTCTGAAGAGCTTGATCGGTCGGGATTTTGTGATAACTGACAGACTCAGTCTTAACAGAATGGTTGGTGCACTCGGGCACACAACAGTGAACCATTAGGAACAATAAAACTACTATAAAGATCTCTATACGCTGTATTTTGCACGTGAAACCTACAAATTCTCAATGTGTGAAGAAATGCTCTTCACGTTGTGACGTCACGGGCTTAATGCGGTAATGTACCGCGGGCTCAGATATGGCGCCATTCAATAGTAATTTTTCGCGATTTGAAATTTTGTTTTCGGCTACAGGGAAGCCGTACATGGTATCAAAGTTGGATTTTTCTGATCTACATACTTCAAAGTTTTATGTAAAAACGGCAAAAATGGGGGGTCAGTTGCCCTTTAATTCATATAAGATTCTTCGAATGGTAAAATAGATATGGAACTTCACAAAGCTATTGATTACTTGTGGGTATTCCATGCTTTCAAAGGGGCTAAGTCCGCAGCCCGGCGTTGCACACCAAACTGCAAAATTCAATTGCTGAGGCCAATAATTTTAATCGGGCCACGTAACCATTTGTGGCTCCTACTCCGTGTACCGGCACAGATGACGTAAAACAAAGCCAGACAATAACAAACATGTTACTGAATAATTTTACAAACAATGATGAAACAATGCGCTACGTCATCTGTGCCGGTACACGGAGTAGGGGCCCCATTTGTTGCTTTGTTTTGCACTTCGAAACGTTGCCACTTGTGACTTGAACACATTCCTCATCTCGGCCGTAAAGGTTTGATTCTCGGATACACTGATATATCTAAATTGTTCAATAATTCAGTGATATCAACACTCCATTTCTCGAAACTGAAAGCAGGTATAGGATATTGTTTATCTGTTTATTTCAAACTATCTGTGAAAGATTCCTTTGTCTTTGAGGTAATACCCAGATCCTTACCCAATTTCCTTTTAATTTCGGGGCTTAAAACAATTGTCCATGTTTCCCCAGATAAATCATCCCTACTCATCACTGTGAGTCTATTATATGTCCAGTAGACGCTTCCTCCATAATTATCATTAATGGTGTTTTTAGGGCCACGATGTTAGTAGTCTCTCTCTTACAGAAGAAATGGCAACAGCCCTGTAGAGCCATACAACCTTTGATGGAAGACAAAGTTTTGCTCTGATTTTTGACTAGAACTTGATTATAAGATTACCCCCTACCGAGCTATTACGTCATGACTTTAAAATTATTCAATATTTCTTTAAATCAAAGGGAAATTTTTCTTTATAGCTAAGAATATTCCTGGGTAAAGCAATTCATGATCCGTTTTTTTGTAGACAAGACGTTAACAATACCCCATTTTTCACATTTTGATCATTTAATGGTGCCGTGGAAGCGCAGAATTAGGGTTTAAGGGTTTAAAATCAAGTATTAGGGTAATGTTAGTGTAATAAAATGGCTTTTTGCTTGTAAGAAACAGGGAAAATACGCTGTTGAATGGAAACACAGTAATAGATGTTTACTTACTGATAAATTGGTAATATGTATTCGTTTCACCTAAAACGTTTGTCTCACTAAAAGCATTACTATGTTGGGCAATACAAAAAAGTATTTTTGTTTCTATTAGTAAGTCACGTGACCAGCTGCTAATTAAAAACTTTGTACCTTGTTTGGATACAGAAGACAGAAAATAATAACTAAGACAATACACCTTTTAATTTGTTAGACTGAGGTCACTTTAAAATGCCCTTTAAAAAATACTCGTTGTGAATAATATACGCTCAGTAAGAGGAAATAGGTCACGTGACAAAATTTAGGTCTTAATAAAATATAGAATAAAATACTTATCAATATTTTTTCTACATAAACAAAAGCAACTCTATTTAGATAGCACGTCAATTACAAAATAGCTGTAAAATTCCTTTCTACAACTGCTCATTCAGACAAAACGTGTTTTGTGACGTCATGATCCTAAAATATGACGTGTGGCACGGGACATCATTTTAAAGGACTTTACATGATGCGATACAAGTTATGTGTTATGACATCTTTAGCAAACTTGTTTTCTTCTAGAGTAAAACATTTTTTGGATCTATCATTTCTCCGCTGGGGGTCTTGGAATAGCCCCAACGACTAATTCTGACAGTTTCTGTACATATATGCAGAATGTGCCCGTAGAAATATTCTTCTCTGGCACACTGACTACTCTTTGAGTAATTGTAGGACACTGGTAATACGCAATGAACTGTTGAAACGCACTAGAACACAGACCAAGTTACTAGGGAAGAAAGGCAGGAAAAACAATGATCGAAGTTTTCAAGTCCAATCGGTATTTTAGTATATGCTTATTGCGAAGGATCAGTAACGCAGGTTCGAATCCTCTTGCAGACCATTTCACTTGATAAATCGTTCAAAAGCCTTTTTCCCTCTTTCTTTGTTATCAGCCGAAATACGGTCTTTTGGTTTGATTTAAAGTTCAGGATTTGGCTGCGACCGAATTAATCTTGCCAGAGAGTTTGTCTGAAGTCGCCATAGTACCGTGCTGTCGTCATTACCTGTATTAGTTCGACATCTTTTAGACAGATAAACTCAAGGAATCATTCTCTTCCTCAAATAAACTTCGCTTTTCCTCAACATATTTCAATCAATCACCCGCTTTCCTCTACAATTTGCAGCTCACGTACAACAGCTTTTATAAACATATACCTCGCAATGCATTGTGGGTAACTGTAGTGTAGTGACACGGAATACCCCTTCCCGCCAAATCAAAGTACTTTACGTAGTCTAAAAGCAGGTCAAAAGTTCCAGTTTCTAACGGGCCCCGTGCCTAGAACAGCTCATGTAATTCCCAAGAATACAGTTTCTGTCCTGCTGAACTGACCTGCTTTTAGACTGACTCTGTTCTGGCTTGACTCACTCTCGCCTGCCAAGTTTACAACGATTAGCGCTTAAAAGCACTCTTGGAAGGTCAAGGCTGCACCATACATTCAGTTCTTCGAATGCTGCATGTCAAGTTACCGATTGCCAGACTTAAGGATGTCCTTAAACCACCAACACAGAGCTATTCAAGCTAAATTTCTGTCACAAGTACGGTTACGCTTTCGATACGTGACACAATCAACCTTTCCTAATCGATATTTTGACATCGAGGCTATTTTATCATGTGACTTTTCTCAGTCGACTGGATTTCGATTAACTTAACTCATTTCCGACGGCCCAAAAATCAAGCAAATTGACGGACATTTCATTTTTATTTAACATCTCCGCAGATATTTACAGCAGTGATCAAAGATATACCTCATTTTGAAGGATACAAAATAGGCTTTCCAAACATGTATATTTCACATTCTAGTAAGCAATAATATTTTCCACAAAAATTTAGCAGGTTGCCTAATTTACATAACCTATGCATACAATTTGCATATAAATCCCCATAAACCAAGATGCCAGCCAATTGCTGAAAAGAGTTCAAAGAAAAAAGTTTTCTTTTTTTATCTGGTATTATTTCTTTCAATTCTCTTTGAAAAATAGCAAATACAGAATTTAATACAATTTAATTTCTATAAGCCATTCTTACAAACACAAAATCGATAAAAGTTTGTTTTTCAAAATTACCGGGGAGCTATATCCATATGGGAATGTCCGTCAGAGTATGATGTCAAATGATAGGAAAAACCCTCCTCCTTAACCTCTCCTCACCCTCTCAAATCAGAATTTAAAAATTCGTCGTGCATCTGTCACTAAAGTATATAAATCCCCATTGCATATAAATCCCCATAAACCAAGATGCCAGCCAATTGCTGAAAAGAGTTCAAAGAAAAAAGTTTTCTTTTTTTATCTGGTATTATTTCTTTCAATTCTCTTTGAAAAATAGCAAATACAGAATTTAATACAATTTAATTTCTATAAGCCATTCTTACAAACACAAAATCGATAAAAGTTTGTTTTTCAAAATTTCCGGGGAGCTATATCCATATGGGAATGTCCGTCAGAGTATGATGTCAAATGATAGGAAAAACCCTCCTCCTTAACCTCTCCTCACGCTCTCAAATCAGAATTTAAAAATTCGTCGTGCATCTGTCACTAAAGTATACGAGCTAAAATTCACCAGGTGATTGGGTGCGTTCATTTACTTCCTGTGTGCCAAATTTGGAAGCAAAAGGAAGTAACGTAATATTTTGGTACGTTTTCTAAATCATGGGGTCGTACAAGACCCCATAATCGTGCGTTTGATGGAAACGAGTTAAAGAATTTAAACTTTATCATATCTGCTTTTGATTAGCGCCTCCAAAATTCCATCAGTAAATCTGAATTATTATCCACCTCTGGCGTCTTAACATCACGCATCTTAATTTGTTGAAGACCCAAATCTGTTTTTAATTCTGCTGTATTTTCACTTAAAACACGTGTGAATCTAATAAGCGGATTTGGGTATGCATTGCCTGCACCGGAAAATATCAAAATCCACTTGCCTCCTTTCAGCCAGTAAGTTATCTCCTTGTCCGTATCGCCTCACCAACCAAATTTAAACTTGGATAAATAAGCTTTTGGATATTGTTTCTTGATTTCATCAAGTATTCCCATATTTATTATCTAAAGTCAGATCTTTTTAGTATCCTTACATGTAGGTAGATCTCTTACCATTTCTTTCCATACCCCTGTTTGAATCTCATCATTATCTATTGCATTATTATCTTGAATACCCCGCTTCATTTTGTTGTATTGCACTTCTTTAACTAATATCCTAGTAAATTCTTCATCCGTGATCTCATCATCATTTAAAGATCTGGAAATTAAATCCTCGATTTGATTTACCTTAGACCTAGCGAATTGTGTTATTCTTGCATGTTTTTTATCTTTCTTGTAAATTTTACACCCGACGTTGTACTAATAACACCAAATAATCCACCGAGTGCGCCTATTGGCCCTCCAACAACACTGCCAAATCCAGTTAAAGATAATATTAAACCCACAACGGATAATATGATGATTGAAATACTAGCAGTTGACCCCACAGCAAGTTTTCTTAACATCTATATATTGTCATAAAGATATTTTTAAAGTTCAAGGTGCTGTAATATCTCTCGTGCTTGTTTAAGTCGAAAATTACTACCATTTCCTTCTGGCATTTAATCTTTCCAGTTAAAGAGCATTTAAGATATTATAAAAGCTTGTCGAATCCCCAATTATACGTACCTGTTCTTCAATTAACTTGGATAAACCTTTAGAAAACAGTCATAAGAAAGTACGCGCGCTGATTGGTTAGAATTCGTGTTTCTATTAAACAATTAGATTATGAGCTGGAGATTTCTATCGCGCGATAGTTGACGAGGGCTCAGCCCGAGTAAAGTATCACGCATAGAAATCGAGAGCGAATAATCTAATTGTTTTAGTATAAATCTACTAGTCGTTCAAAACTTTGTCTTTTCTGGAACAGACTCGACCAGTAAACTGTCTAAATCTTCTTCACCGACACTTCGAAAACGTGAAGAAGCGGCCGCCATAGAGTATTAAAGTGTGACGTCACAAATATCTCAATTTTTGAAATTATGGGATTTATTAAGATGTTTGCAAACAGCATGATGAAAAATGCCTACAGGCCAAAAATCAGCCTCTCATTTCAATTTTGGAGTGAGATATTGCAACTTTTACGCTCCAATGATTCCATACAAATCCTTCTAATTTTGTCTCGGTTCTAAACGTTTGCGTTTAGAAAAAAAACGTTAAAACGTTAAACCGTTTCCCGTTGTTGCGGGAGAAAAAACACACAAACAAACTACAGGTTTATCCCTACAAGCCTGTTTCGTGGTTGCCCACTCATTAGGGGATATGGTGGGAATGTCCTTTAACATCTACCATCTTTACCTACTTCGCTCTACGTTCACGTATTGAGCACTGTTCTACGATTAATCAACTTTTACACTTTATACCTGCTCCAAGTCCGGCTTGTCGAGCACTCTAAGATACTTCGTAATGGAAAACTTCAACATCAGCTACTCAACCAAGAATATTCCTCTACCATCACGTAAAGACTACCTTCAGCGACTCATCGAGAAAACAGAACAGTTCCTTCGCAGAATGCGCTGGAAAGCCCACTTTTTCCTCAACCCCGACACAACTACGACCTCCAAGGAAAACTATGGCTTCAAATCCACGAAGAACCCTCCGCCGATCGAAGAACTAAAAGATTTCAAAGACGACATGCTAAAGATGATACAGACAGTAAAGTTCAAGCAAGTAAATAACCCCTTCCTTAACAAGCTAAAAGAAGACGCAGAACTTATCAGAAACGAACCCAAGCTACTAATTGCCGCCGACAAAACTACGAACTTCTACAAACTAGAACCATCAACATACAACAATCTACTAGAAAAGAACATAACAAAATCATACATGAAAGCACAACCCGAGACCACACGCGCCATCCATAAAGAAAACAAAGAAATCGCTACGAAGCTGGGCATCGACGACAGAGTGGACGCTACAGCCGAAATAGACGCCTGCATAACACTTAAAGACCACAAGCCTAACTTCGCTAACAAACCAACCTGCAGACTAATCAACCCAACGAAATCCGAAATAGGCAAGGTCAGCAAAAGGATTCTCGATCGTATCAACAGTAACATCGCAAGAAAATGCAACTTTAATCAATGGAAAAACACTGCATCTGTAATCGACTGGTTTAAAGCCATCAAAGACAAACACCACCTCAACTTCATCTGCTTCGACATTGAAGAATTCTACCCGTCAATCAGCCAAGACCTCCTTAACAAAGCACTCGACTTCGCCTCAGCCCACGACAACATCACCACACACGAAAGAAACATCATAATCCATGCTAAAAGTTCCATCCTAATCCACAAGAAACAACCCTGGCAAAAGAAAGGCAACGCAGCATTTGACGTCACAATGGGCAGCTACGACGGCGCGGAAACATGCGAGCTTGTAGGAAGTTTTCTCCTATCCCAGCTGCAACACCTTAATATTAACGTAGGACTTTACCGAGACGACGGACTGGCGACCACTAACACCACACCTAGAGACAGAAAACATCAAGAAAGAAATATGCCGTGTCTTTAAAAATAACGGACTACGCATTACTATAGAAGCTAACAAGCAGATAATTAACTTCCTGGATGTCACATTCAACCTCAACCAAAACACCTATAAGCCCTTCACAAAGCCAAATACGACACTGCAGTACGTCCACCGCGAGAGCAACCACCCGCCAATCACTACAAAGAACATTCCCGCTGGCATCAACAAACGACTATCATCCCTATCATCCGACAAAGCATCCTTTGACCAAGCCTCCCCCTCATACCAGAAAGCACTCGACGAAAGCGGATACAGCTACACCCTACACTACGAACCAACTACACCTAACAAGCGAAAAAACCGTCAACGCAGTAACATCCTGTGGTACAACCCCCCTTTCAGCAAGAACACAAGTACTAACATCGGACACAAATTCCTCGCTCTAGTAGATAAGCACTTCCCAAAAGACCACGAGCTCCGTAAAATCTTCAACCGCAACACCATCAAGATCAGTTACAGCTGCATGAACAAGACTAAACAAATAATCGACAACCATAATAAACGCATCTTAACCACATCTACACAATCCAACGATGCTGCCGCCGCTAACACTAAAGAAAGAAAGACATGCAACTGCCGACAAAAGAACAATTGCCCACTCAACGGAAACTGCCTGCAACCATCGGTAATCTACCAAGCCACCGTTACGCGTAAAGACAACAACACGTCCCAAACCTACATCGGACTTACGGAAAACGACTTCAAAACAAGATACAGAAACCATACCGCATCTTTCCGCCACGCTAAACACAGAAACTCCACCGAGCTCAGCAAACACATATGGACCCTTAAAGACAACAACATTGAACACTTTATTTCCTGGCGGATCCTGTCTTCACACTCGCCATATAACAGCTCAAGCAAAAGATGTAACCTCTGCCTCAAAGAAAAATTCCTAATCATCTGCCGACCCGAACTATCCACGCTAAACAAACGTAATGAGCTTGTGTCTTCTTGCCGCCACAGAAACAAAACCCTCTTACGCAATACCTGAAACTTAACGATCTCTATTATTATGTAAATTTAACTACTTTGTATATAAGCGATGGTAAAGGACATTCCCACCATATCCCCTGATGAGTGGGCAACCACGAAACAGGCTTGTAGGGATAAACCTGTAGTTTGTTTGTGTGTTTTTTCTCCCGCAACAACTATATATATATATATATATATATATAAAAAGTTATGATGCTTCGAGCCAACAGGGATGCCACACGCCAGAAGGATCCAAAAGGATTCGTAGTCCAAACCTCGAGTAATGAAATTTGTAGGCAATTGTGGAAAACGAGGACGGACAACTTCGAGCGAAAAAAAAAAATATATATATATACAGTAAAAAATCTAAAAAAAGTTTAAAAATTTAATAAAAATAGACGTTTCGGTCAATGACCTTCATCAGTTGCAGTGCAAGTGAATAAGAAATTACAATGTCCTTAAATAGGTTTACAGTATAAAAGATGACATAATATAACAAAGATGATTACATAACAGGGTGTGGTAACACATGAAAATGAAAAAAATTAACCAATGATAAACAATCGGTGATTAGAGTAGAGTGCTCAATTTGGGCATGAAAGCCAAAGAGCTATATCTATATATATAATATATAATTACTTGAAGAGGAGTCTTAGTTGGCAAAAAGTGCTCGATGCTATAAAGCAGAGCTTTTCTACGGTGTAGTGAAGTCAAAAAGGAGGCACTGGTTTGCTGTAACTCTGAGTTTCACGCCTTGTCTTCACGCCTTGTCACGCCTCTGAGTTTCACGCCTTGTTTCACGCCTTATCCCCTGATGAGTGGGCAACCACGAAACAGGCTTGTAGGGATAAACCTGTAGTTTGTTTGTGTTTTTTCTCCCGCAACAAATATATATATATATATATATATATATATATATATATATATATATATATATATATATATATATATATAAAAAGTTATGATGCTTCGAGCCAACAGGGATGCCACACGCCAGAAGGATCCAAAAGGATTCGTAGTCCAAACCTCGAGTAATGAAATTTGTAGGCAATTGTGGAAAACGAGGACGGACAACTTCGAGCGAAAAAAAAAATATATATATATATATACAGTAAAAAATCTAAAAAAAGTTTAAAAATTTAATAAAAATAGACGTTTCGGTCAATGACCTTCATCAGTTGCAGTGCAAGTGAATAAGAAATTACAATGTCCTTAAATAGGTTTACAGTATAAAAGATGACATAATATAACAAAGATGATTACATAACAGGGTGTGGTAACACATGAAAATGAAAAAATTAACCAATGATAAACAATCGGTGATTAGAGTAGAGTGCTCAATTTGGGCATGAAAGCCAAAGAACTATATCTATATATATAATATATAATTACTTGAAGAGGAGTCTTACTTGGCAAAAAGTGCTCGATGCTATAAAGCAGAGCTTTTCTACGGTGTAGTGAAGTCAAAAAGGAGGCACTGGTTTGCTGTAACTCTGAGTTTCACGCCTTGTCTTCACGCCTTGTCACGCCTCTGAGTTTCACGCCTTGTTTCACGCCTTATCCCCTGATGAGTGGGCAACCACGAAACAGGCTTGTAGGGATAAACCTGTAGTTTGTTTGTGTTTTTTCTCCCGCAACAAATATATATATATATATATATATATATATCTAGGTGCATTTCAAAGAACGTACTTGCAAAATTCAAGGTAATTTTTTTGCCGAAAATCGGGCAATGCCCGGAATTGGGCTTAGCGGGCGTTTCTCGTTTAATGGGGGAGAACGGTTATGATGGTGCCAACGAAACCTTCATATCGCGTTCTACCTTGCCATATTGTCTTCATCGGACTAGTGCTATTGTTTTTTCGGGGGTAGGGTTAGGGAATTTTGGTTTTAAGGCTAAACATCTCTGTTGTTTTATTTGATTTCACATCTCAGTTGTTTCAGTGTGTAATCAGAGCTTGTGTAAGGTACTTTATTTTGCATGTAAAGCCTAAAGAGAGTTAGTGATATTGCGGGGGGGAGTGGGGTGGGGTCGGCAGGGGATATGACAGGAAAGCAGTAAGGGGGGAGGACAGGGATGTGGGGGAATAGGGGGGCCTAATAGGCTTTGATTTATGTCTGGTTAAGGTAATTGGTCTGAAATGCTAAGGCTTAAAACGCTTTGATTTTTCACGACAGGTGAAATTTTTATAGGTACGTTTTCTCAGAAACGCTTATATATATATATATATATATATATATATATATATATATATATATATATATATAAAACGGTTATAAAATGCCTCAAGCCAACAAAGAATGCCACTGCGTCAGGAGGATCAATGACGATTCACAGTCCAATTAAGCCTCACCACAAAAATGAATTTAAAAACGTTTGATAAAGCAAGGACGGACAACGTCTGACGGTAAAAAAAGTTAAAAAGTTAAAAATTTGAAAAACGTTTCCGTCTTAGACCTTCATCAGTTACAAGAGAAAAAGGACGAAAACTAAGTTTAAATACGGTTACAGTGTGGGAGATTACGTAACGAAATGAAAAATACAATATTGTGCTATTAATACATCGTGATTAATACAATACAGGAAAAAAAATGCAAATCGAGAAATACAATGCTGTACTATAAATTGCATCATACAGGGTGATAATTAACAGACCAAACGAAAAGAATACAATAATGTGCATAAATTACATTTAGAGCGTGATAATTGCAAAACTAGGTTAAATTCAACCTAAAAACTAAAAGAGTTAAAATAGATAAAACGGACTTTTACAATGCGGTAAATATAACGGGAAAACTATATTTATATATATATATATATATATATATATATATAACTAACACAATTGGCAGCGCTAGGTACGTCATGTATTGTACCAAAATGTATATTTCATATATTCTTGTCTTACTTGAGATACTTGTCTTACTTGAGGTGCTTTACTTACTTGAGATATTTGTCTTACCTAAGGTGCTTTGCTTACTTGTGGCGGATTACCTTCTTGATATGCTTTGCTTCTCAAGTAAGACAAGAATCTTAATTAGGTAAAGAACCTCAAGTAAGTCAAGCACCTCAAGTTAAGAAAGCATCTCAAGTAAACAAAGCATCTTAAGTAAGTAAAGCATCTTTTAAAAGTAAGTAAAGCATCTTGAAGTAAGGAAAGCACCTCAAGTAAGTCAAGCACCTCAAGTTACGAAAGCATCTCAAGTAAACAAAGCATCTTAAGTAAGTAAAGCATCCTTTAAAAGTAAGTAAAGCATCTTGAAGTAAGGAAAGCACCTCAAGTAAGTCAAGCACCTCAAGTTAAGAAAGCATCTCAAGTAAACAAAGCATCTTAAGTAAGTCAAGCATCTCAAGTAGGTCAAGCACCTTAAGTGAGACAAGTATCTCAAGTACGGAAAGCAACTCAAGCAAGCAAAGCACCTCAAGTAAGCAAAGCACCTCAATTAAGGAAAGCACCTCAAGTAAGGAAAGCACCACAAGTAATTCATGCATCTCAAGTAAGGAAAGCACCTCAAGGAAGCAAAGCACCTCAAGTAAGCAAAGCACCTCAAGTAAGTCAAACATCTCAACTAAGGAAAGCATCTCAAGCGGGACAATTATCTCAAGTAAGGAAAGCACCTCTTTTAACACAAGCATCTCCAGTAAGGAAAGCGCTTCAAGTAAGCAAAACACCTCAAGTAAGGAAAGCACCTCAAGTAAGACAAGCATCTGAAGTAAGTCAAGCATCTCAAGTAAGCAAAGTACCTCAAGTAAGCAAAGCACCTTAAGTAAGCAAAGCACCTCAAGTAAGTCAAACATCTCAAGTAAAGTCAAGCACCTTAAGTAAGCATTTAGCCATCTCAAGCGAGACACCAGTATCCCAAGTAAGTCAAGCATCTTAAGTAAGGAAAGCACCTCAAGTAAGTAATAATAATAATATTTAATATTTATAAGGCGCAAATTAACATGTAAATATGATCAAATGCGCCTAAATATGATCAAATGCGCCTAAGTCAAGCATCTCAAGTAAGCAAAGCACCTCAGGTAAGCAATGCACCTCAAGTCAAGCGCCTCATGTAAGTCAAGCATCTCAAGTAAGTCAAGCATCTTAATTAAGCAATTAAGCACCTCAAGTAAGCAAAGCACCTCAAGTAAGTAAGCATGTCAAGTAAGGAAAGCACTTCAAGTAAGCAAAGCACCTCAAGTAAGTCAAGCATCTCAAGAAAGAAAATCGCATCAAGTAGGTCAAGCACCTTAAATAAGTCACAGCATTTCAAGTAAGAGAAGTATCTGAAGTATGACAAGAATATATGAAATATATATTTCGGTACAATATATGTCCCCATACATGACGTATCTACCGTTGGCAGCCATTTTTGCCGCTGACCATAGAAATGCAGTCGGATAGAAATGCAGTCTGTTTTCAAGACACAAATGGAAGCAATAAGATGCGCAACAATGCTCATATGATGCTCACTGCTCCAGTTCTTCGCGAACCGTGGCCATCCTGACTCAGTTGTGAAGACAGCTCAACAAAAAAGCCCAAACAACTGACCGACAGCCAGCGCCACAAACGTCACAAAATGAAGAGAATCAGAGAATACCGTTTACAATCACTTTTCACCCACTCGTCCTAGCTGTAAAGAACATCATTCTGAAGAACTTCAAGTTACTTCAGAATGAAAACGAAACAGGTAGAATCTTATAGCTACCACCGCTCATTTCATTTAAACTTATCAAAAACGTAATCGACCTTTTAGCTAGAAGTACTCTGAAATCAGAGGAATCACCGCGCACCTTCAACTCCACACGCAAGAGATGCAAAACTTGCGCTCTTATCCACAACACAGACAAAACAACAGGACCTAAGCGATCGATTAAAATCACTTACCTTTTGCATGCACTTCCATCGATCTCATCTATTGCATAAAATGCAACTTATATAATAAGATATACATCGGCGAGACCGGAAGAAGATAGAGTGATCGTTTCCGCGAACACCTGCGTGACGTCGAACGAAATGACAAAGATGCATCTAAACCTGTAGCGCGACACTTTATCTGCCTAACCACTCCACTGCGTTGAACATGGTGGTACGCGGCCTTTCCATCAGGGCAGCACGGAAAGCCGTAAAAACCTAGAACAGAAGTTTATATTCCAACTCGGTTCTCTTAATCCCCACGGCATCAAAGAACGTTTCTCATTAATTTAATCATTTATCTTATTTATTAATTCCATTCACACACTGCTATGATTCCACCAATAGCCTAGCTCCAAACTTCTCTATATAAATTTTACGTAACACACAATCCTCTCATTCGCTCTAAAGAAGGGCTAACGCTCGAAACGTCAGCACCCCTCTATCTTTTACCTTACGGTGGTATAACTTACTTTGTCAATTCGTTTGATTATCCCAATTTCTAATGTTCATATGAAAACGTTTTTTGAAGCTGAAACTGTTGACAAAGGCGAAATAGTAATATCATAGCCCCACCTACCCGAGCGGCCAGTGCACCCCGAGCAGGATCACCCAAATCTCAGCATCTTGCCCCTTGCCTTCAGTTGCTTCACGCCCTGTGCGTGCCAGGCAAGCGCCTGCCTGGGTGCAAGATTACGTATGCGCATAGTTTGAATTATTCAGAAGGAAATAAGAGACTAATACATAGATTCAGCCAAGCCTATAAGCGGGGCTCCCGTTTAGTACTTTCATTTCACTTTAAACTGTAAAAGCATTCTAAAATATTGCGAAGGAATTAACAAACGTTTTTAACTATAGTTTAGTGTCGAGGTCGGTTAACTCGCTATGATTTTTGTCAAAACTTTCGTCTGTCATTAGTACGGTTTTTCTACCTACAAAGTCATGGAGTATATTATACAAAAAACACAAATTATCAATGTACTGTATTCTATTCCTGATGAAATTAACCATTCTTTTTGCGTAAATGTATTTAAAAGATTTGTACACGCTACTGGGAAATGCAGGACACAACTCTTGTCATTTTCGTGTTAAAACGAACACCTCGGTAAAATAAATGTTTACTCCAAGGTATGGTAAAATGTATGGTAAAAGGGCTTAGATATAACTATCTATATAAAAACACATTTAGACAGTTCCGCTAGCATTTTTTACTTAATTTAGCTTGATATATAAGTTCCAGTATATAGCCTGCATGGAAGCAAAATAAAAGTAAATGTTTTTCCTTTTTGTTATGTTATAATTAAATTGAGTTATGGATGCCACTAAAATTATTGCAAAGCATATAAGAATAGTAATTTATCAATATTCAATACTTTTCTGTAGTTAGCTTATTCTTAAATGATATGTTTGTAACGCGCATTTAAAAACACACTTTGAATTTGCGCGATAAAAAGTAAACGCATTATTATGATTATTATTATTATTGTCATTATTTTTATTCTTTCTAAGAGGTTCTTGCTTCTCAATACGGAAATTCTCAAAAATGGAATTCTAGCAAGCGTTATAGCCTATATGACTGGTATGATAGTCATTATTACAGTTAACCGATACTAAATTTAGATATATTCACATTCATTCATTACTATAACCACCAAATACTTTTCTTTTCATAGTAAAGGAAGCTCAGGGATTTCCATTGGCAGAAAAAAAAATCAAAGGCTCCTTCGAGCTACCCCATGGTCTGTGGCAATTATTCCATGAAGTGCTGTCCTCTCCCCAGATCATAAACCGTTCATTCCGAATACATGTAGTTCGTTTTGTGCACTCTCGCTACGACTGATGATTACCGGTACTCGTCGTCCAAATTGGAGACATCGTCACTTTTAAGACTTTAAAACCCATATATTTTCTTGAACACATTTTCTGGTGAACACAAAACAATTACACGACTTTGTGGACAAAACCAAACCTAGTAGGGGAGGCAGGGGAGAACCTGTTTAATTCACATTTAATGCAGATTTAATGCATAAATTAATTGTCTAACGGGAATGGAGCGACCAATCCAACCATCACTATACCTCATGGTATGACGTACATACCATGAGGTAATGAGGAACTGTGAAACGCTCATCAACGGAAAACAGTTGACTACGGACAGAAGAACGTATTCGCTCCCGACAAGTTCGTTATCAAACATTCCATGACTACGACTCTAAAAAAATTGCCTCTAAACATCTTCACTTGATGGAAATGAACTGGAGACGAACGACACGACCATTTGAGAAATTTAAAACCACAATCCTGGCCAAAAACTTTGCAAGACAAGTTAACCCAAAGGCAGTACCCCCCTCTCCCCCACATTCAATTTTGATTTGTTGCGATGTCTTACTGTGGTTATCAACATTGTTAGCGGGAAGGGGTGTGATTATGATAACAGCAAAAAAACGTCGAACAATGTTTTCCGGGCCTATTATTTTAGTACCCTTTACATATCGACATCCGAGGCGGATCATTCCTTAACTCTCCTAGATAACTTTGCCCAGGATTGTAGCTCCGTGCCTCATGATGATTCAGATGGAAATATCAAAGGAAAGTACGCATCCTCCTAGAAGGCAAAAGTTGTTTAACCACGGGAATAGAGGGACGCAAGGCTTTTCTACGAAAGTAGAAAACGTTTTGAATCCTGGAAGGTTTTTATCTGTTATTATTATTAATAACATTAATAATAATAGATAATAAATAAATAAATAGATAATTATTAATAATAATTATTATTATTGTTATTATTATTATTAATTTGCATGCACGCTCTTGTCCTAGAAAAAAACAGTACTCTCGTGTGAGTTGAATGTATGTGAGGATAATATCTATTCGCTGAGTCATCAAAAATGAACTTCGATCGTTCTCTTACTTCAACTTCTACATGGTCTTAGACTGTCTGAGGGCCAATCCTGAGATCACGTATTATCCGACATTAAAATTCTATATTTTATAGTCTCTTACACTCTCTAATGACTGAGGCAAGTACCTCGGTTTGCTTCTTGCTGGCTTTGTGCTGCTTAATTTTTTAAAAAAAGGGAGTTAAAAGAAGGAAACTTGAAAATAAACGGCAATATGAGTCTTAAATAATGTCGGTGTCAAGCAAGGACACGTTCTTTTTTAATACGCTTTATTTTAACACAAACGTTTCACACAGTTACAAAATATTCTGGCTTAGTTTATGTTCCTGAAAGCTTAATACCACAAAATAGTCATGTTTAAGAGTGACGAAGATATCGCTAACTAAAAACAATTGAGGTTCTTAGAACCTTTTACTCGATATAATATTAGCCTTGTCTGTGACAAACGACAGGAATTATGAACGAATCTATGTTCAAACTAAAGTTTTTGTCATTTTGGAATAGTTAAATGCAAGAATATCCTGATCCTGCAGGCTGTCAAAAATCAATGAAAAAGCATCAAATATCAATAACACACCTTGCTGGTGTCTGCCATCTTAGGAATGACACGTTTTAAGGTTTGGGAAAACAAAAAAATGTAGTATCTCGAAAAAGGCTTATGCTGAAAACATAATAACATAATAGGGTATTCATGCTAAGGTAAAATTGATTATAACATGCGCTGTATGCTAACGCATATGCAACCACCATCGATTTGAATAGGAATAACTGATTGAGAGCTATTCTTGTTCCTAGGTACCCCGATCCGACTGGTCAGCTTCGTGAATCGAGACGAGTCAGCGATCTTGGTGCTGACCAAGTAATAGGCGGGCTCTGAGCATAAAATTGATAACGATCTGGCCAAAACAAGTAGCTGATCATGTTTTAAGGCCATGTTTCAATCAGGACAATAATAATAATAATAATAATAGTCATAATAATAATACTAATAATAATTCCAGCGTTTGTAAAGGGATCAAAGTCAGGCTAATCAGGCCCTTTTCTTAACTAGGTTCTTTGAGAATACATGAACTTCAAGTCGGTAGCGGTGGATCCTGAAACACTCAAATTTCTCTTGATTAAAGGCTTTGCCGCAAAGCTCAACATGATGGCATTGATTTCAAAAACAACACTTTCAAGCGGTAAATTGCCAAGTGGCTCCTTTTAAGTATGAGTATCTTATCTATGACCATTAAGCTACTAAAAAACATTAATACTTACTGTATAGGCTTAACATGCTAAAAATTTCCAAGCTTATTTTAGACATACGGCCGGCGTCGCCGGCTCACGTTGCCATGGCTAACATGCCTCACTCCTTATTCTGAGTTCCAATGTTGTATTCTCGTTGCACATAGTGCCAGTATGTGCGTATATCAGTAGACATATTTATTTGCCAGGTGGTAAGTAGTAAACCGAATTATCAAAGGCAGCAGTATTGTCATCCCCGACTCTCGGTTGGCTCCCCATTGTCCCTCCTCGGTTACCATGCTCTATGTAGTAAGCCTGATTCTCGTTGCTCCTCACATTATGCATTTCTACATCTTTGCCAGGCTGGGAAATGTTTGCCACCTTAGGGTGGACGCAGCTAAAAAGAGATTAAAAGTATAACTGATTTAGTTACACCCGCTTAAGTAGGCATGTGCAAGTTAACGCTGCGCATGGAAACGATCTCATAAAAATGCTGATATACGATAATGAATTCCTATTCATTGCCTTCCATTGTTACCATGGTACGACCTTGTATATTGTCATTGGTACACGTGTAAGACCATTGCCAGTGAATTGAGAAGCATCTCATGGAAATGAACTTCAAGTATCATTAAAAAATATTAATCATCTCATGGAAACATGAACATGCGATAATCTATTCCTCTGCATCATCCTTCATGGTTAATGTCGCTTCTTTTGAGTACAAATGGAGTACAACAAGGAAAGAAACGAACAAAGAAACTCACAAACGCAGGGACAAAGCAAGAAAGTAGCAAGTTATTTTTGAGGTTAGTTTCAGAGACATGTCCACCCAGTCAAACGCTTCGCTTTATCAAGCCAGGAGTTTCTTAACTCTTCTATTTATCGCAGACATAGGGATACAACAATAACATATAATCTTACCTCTGGGGCTTTTTGTAACACGCAATAACTACTAAGACAATGATAATAAGCACAATTCCTCCAGCCACGCAGCCAGCAATGATGTAAGCCGTATTGTTGGAATCCTCTTTATCTGTTGGCCCTGGTGAAGTTGTTGAAGGAGCTGAACTGGAATCCGGTTCAGTAAGAGCTTGAACACTAGAAATGTTAAGGTTAGTGGCTTGTGAAATATCTGCTAGAGAATTCTTGACAATGGAAACTAGCACGTCTTTGCTGATCACACTTTGTGAAATCTCCGGTGGAAACTGTAAGTAAAAAGCTATACTAGCTATCAGTGGATTTAGGGAGATTTGTTTTGGATATCCTGGGAGAATGTGAACTTGGTCCTGAGTAAAAACGAGGTTGCTTGTGGCCCTCTCGCGACGAGAACTGTGAAAAGAGAAAAAATAAACCCTCTGTGAGCTTCAAAGCTATTTTTAATCTCCCTATAACATATCTGAGCAATTCATGTGATGACTTCTGACTAGAGGCTTTCTTAATGAAGGATCTAGTGACTAAATACCTGTTAGGGGCAATGCACTCTCCTGTATCTTGACAGTACTGGGTTGCAGCATTTGCGACTGCTGTTTTTAGGGACTCCTCGATTGTTTCGTTCCACTTATGGGAGACAAATGAAAGAAAAGGTTAGGCCTAATAATTTGGCAAAGTAGGCCGATAAAGAAAGGCTTAAACGTAAGTTAATAGTAATTTCAGACTTTCTTTACTTTTTAAGGTATTAAATTAAAATTTAAAAATTGTTTACAATTCGAACGTTTGGCCGTTGTCTTGGGACGACTTATTGAAGACGTGATTGAATTTGAAAACCAGTTTTATTACTATGCCCTTGAGTGTTAGAACCCTAATATCTAATCACAATGATTATACTATTAACAATAAAAATTGTTACTAATTAAATTAAGAGGCTGTCCATTCTTGTCGACAAAATGGACTTGATACTCATCAAGCGACCACTGACTAAGAAACTATTTATGAAAACAAACATTTAAATGAGATTCTATGCTATAACCACCGAGAAACGATAAACTTGGATGCTGCGATGTTTGGTTGCGGCAGGATTTGCTTCCACTTTTACTTGGAAGTACTTACTGCGAATTGGCGAATGAATTTAACTACTGCAGTGAGGAGCCTCAAAGATGAGTGAATTAGAGTTCATTTCTGCAGCTGTATGTGTTGTGGTTCAATTTCATCCTTGGTTCAAATTTTATTTTCCTTTGCTTCAAACCCATTGATGCAAATAAATATATGAAAGACCATATACTTGAACTGCGGAGTAATATGTAATGACATTAATTGATCATCGCAGTTATGTACACAACTTAAGCAGCTTTGAAATTAAAGCCTGAAAAAAAAAATAAACTCAGGTCTGAACGGGATTCGAACCCATGATCTCTGCGACACCGGAGCTGTGCTCCACCAACCGAGCTATCAAGCCAACTGGCAGCTGGTTATGTTGTGAGTTCATAATATACCCGTAGATGGAGAAGAATGATGGAAATGAAAGACCATATATTTGAACTGCAGAGTAATATGTAATGACATTAATTGATCATCGCAGTCATGTACACAACTTAAGCAGCTGTGAAAATAAAGCCTCCAAAAAAAAAAAATCTCAGGCCTGAACGGGATTCGAACCCATGACCTCTGCGATACCGGAGCATGAAATTGTCATAACCAAAACAAAAATTGAACCACAACATATCTACATCATACATTCATAAAATGCTGCTTTATTCATCTACCTTTAACAAGTTTTGATACGAAGAAATGATAGAGTCTGCTGTATACGACGGCTTGAATGACACAAAACTAAAGATACAAAATTCAACCAACCTGAGAGATATTGAATCCAGACACTTTGATCTCGGCAGCTCGGAGTTTTTCTTCCTCAGACGCTGTTGGAGGGATGGTAGTGGCAGTGGTAGGTTGGGGAGTCGTAGCTGGGACAGGCTCTTAAAGAAAAACACAAAATAAGCAAATGAGTTTAAGAATGCTCTCTTCTCGACGTCATGGACATCAACTTCATGTACTAGGCGGTACGAAGCATCCGCAATTACAATGCATCAAATATTCGCTCTTGTGAGCAATACGTCATAATACGTTAATCAATTTTAAAGTGCACTTAAAACGAATGACAATGCAGAACCATACTGCACTATTTTCAGTAGTTTAGCACTGATTTATTGAAATCGAATGTCTTCTACGGTTAGATTCTGCCTTTACTTGAGACTCTTTCACGGAGAGCCGTTGGCTTTCCAGGACGATTGAAGTTCTGGACAAACATTCATGCATATTTCCGCGCGCAATAATGCTAGTTGTTCAAATATCCAGTCTTGTTCACCCCAAGCTTGGTTAATAACCTATATCACTAGACCTACCTTGGCATTTGTTGTCTATTATTTCCAATCCTTCCTCGCAGGTACAATTGTAGTGTCCTTCTGTATTCTGGCATGACATTGAATCATCCGGGCAATCGAAAGTGCCCTCAAAGCACTCGTTTATGTCTGAAATGCAAGATTTCCCCACCGACGGAAGAGTTAGAGCGACTATATGGTTTGATTCACTAATAAAAAAGGTTTTAACACATTGCATATTAAAACAAACTGTTCAGCAACAAACTTATGCCCTCAAGTTTTCCGAAAAAAATACGATCATTAAGTTTCTTGGCAGATGAAATAGTTGGTGCAACATTGTACAATATTTTATAGTGTATTGTACAATCGCTAATGTATATTCTACAGAATTCTTCCACAGATTTTAAAGAACGGTCACATTGCATGGTTTTACTCCCAGATTAAAAAAAAGTCAAAGTAAGCTTAACAGCAAAGGACAGTAGCTTTCTCAAGAATGATCACAACCCGAGCATGGTTTCGTCTACAGGTGGAAAAGTAGACGCTCACTTTTCAAACAAACCACAGCAGAATGATGTCCAGTTACATACCATTACACGTGAAGTTGTCCTCAATGAGTCTGAACCCATCGTCACACGAGCAGTAGTAGCCTCCTATTGAGTTGTGGCAGTTCTGATTGCAGCGATTTTTGTTCGGCTCGCATTCATCAATATCTGAAAATAACATGAATTGTTGCAAACAGAAATTTAACGACTACTGGAACTTGTAGTGCTATAAATGACTTCCAGAATTTCCTCTGACCATTAGCTCTTATATTGGGAATGAGCAGGGTTAACAATGGCAGAGAAAAATTTCCTTGACCTTGGTAGGAGGGGGGCATAGGGATTTTCGGTTTTGCGGCTTTGGCTGGTTTTTAGATCGGTTTTTCTGTTTTGGCGTTTACTGCGGTTTGGGGATTTTTCGAATTTTAGCATCTGGTTTTCGGTTTTCGTAAAAAATACTAATGGTTTTTCGGCTTTGGTACTTCGGTTGTGGTTTTCGGTTTTTCCTCTTTTGGTTTTTTGGGTCTCATCAGTTGATCTCGAATAGCCGCGAAACGGCTTGAGAAGAATGCGTGACAAACTAAATGGCACGGTAGGGGGACACCATTGTATTAGTTTTAACGGTTTTGTGTGCAGTTTTCGGGTTTGACCGAATTTTTTGCGGTTTTGCGGTTTTGGACGATTTTTTCTTTGGTTTTACGGTTTGTAATATACCCCAATGACTTCTTCTGTTAGGAATCGAAGCCACGATCGTCGAGATGGAGTCACTGTTGCTTACGGTACGAGGGCCTACGAGAGTTATAGTTCTTGTTTTCGAAATAAGAACCACAAAAAGTAAAGAATTTTTTTTCTTTACTGTACGTATTTTAGCAACACAAAAAATATCAAGAGCCCTACTTTTCAAGAAAGAAGATTTTAAGATCTAGGTATTCTTTGAGTACACAGCATTTCACCCGTATACCAGCAGAGATCGCTACCGATAAAAAGAGCAAAACAGGTGATCAGTGAACTTTTTTCTTATGTTAAATCGAAGACGTGTTTAATTGTTTTTACTCTCTTTGCACCCTTATTGTACAATGTTCCTCGTGTTTAGAAACTTCGTAAGTTACCTTTACAAGATACTCCGTCTTGATCCAGCGTGTACCCTGCATTGCAACCACATTTGTCTTGACCTCGAGAGGAGTAGCAAAAATGTTTGCATCCAAGCTGATTCTGAACGCACGGACTCTTGGCTGAAAGACGATCAAGCATTAATCTAGTTTCATAAATCTTCAAATTTTTCGTAAAGGGAAGAGTCTGTTATGGGCAGTGAACAGGACTAAATTTTGCCGAGGAAAATTTAATATGCGTATTATAACGCATTTTACGAAAAGCCTAAAATAAAAAAAAATCCAAATTTATATAATTATTGGCCGTGATTTAAACACAATCATATGCATAATAATACAAATTGTGTAAACCTCTTAAAACAAACCTAAGAGGCAGTCTTTTGTCATAGTACGTACAAATACCTTTCTGAGTTTGTATAAGGGTTTGGAAGATATATGGTATTATTTATGTGTTTTGGGCAACTGCCATCCAACACCATAAAAACATGGCAACTCGTAAAGATACCCCTAGTGTTAAAGGCACGAAAAAACCCAGACTCTTATTACAACTTAGGAATATTTGAACTCAGAAAATACGTTTATGTTTGTACTATTAAAGAACTTTATGTACGGAATACCTTGCCTTATATAATATTCGTATATCCCAGTCTCGTTTAGCCAATGTAAATGACTAATTAACCGAAATGTTTACTCTATCGACCTAAGTCTTAAAGGTAGCTCAATTTATTATAATAAATGTTTAGTCATGACTTGTACGGAATGATTTTACCCGATTTAAAGGTACATGCATCAAGTGAGCAACTGGTGACGAGAGGCTACGTTTTCCTTCCCACTCTGCTGCTTGACTGGTTGCTCGGATGTTCGTATTGTAAAATCACGTGTATTATTCACGCCAAACGAGATTTAAATAAATTTTTTACCACAATCTAAAAGCTTGCTCTTGGATTACTTTGCATCTCGCAGTTTGCAACGTAACCATCAGCTTTAATGAAAACCTCAAGATCAAAATGCCGTCAGTAATTGTGTACTTACGTTGGCAGTTCTTAGGGTTTGAAGGATCGACTTTGAAGTCTTCATTACAACTACAGTTGTATCCACCGGGAAAGTTGTCACAGTTTTGCGCACAGTCACTCACAGGAGAACACTCATCGATGTCTGTAAAAATAAAAGAGATAGAAATTTAGATAATGAGATAAAGGGAGGATACAAGCAGCATCTTTAGGACTTAAACACAAAATACAATCACTGACGTCTTCACGTGAAATTAGTACTGAAAACAAAATTCGTGAGAAGATTTAAGTTATGATATCCGTGAAGAGTTTTAAGGTACAGACTCTTATATTTTCACTCCGAGAAGTGTTAAACATGCAACTTCTCTTTACCACAACAATACACTGTAAGCTGACTGATGATGAGAATTGAGGAAACGGTCATCTTAAGGATATTGAGCTAATCAAACACTAAATTCTTCAACCCGCTTGTTAGGGAACCACGTCACTTGCTCCTGAGAGTTGCTAGTTAGATCTCGGGAGTAAAAGGTGTAAGACTATGCATAAGGTTGGTCGGAAACCTACCATTACAGGTCTTTTGATCCTCGATACTGAGTTCATATCCACTATCACACACGCATACAAATGAACCAGGGCTGTTGACACACCGCTGGCTGCAGCTACCGTTATTTGTTAAGCATTCATTCAGATCTGAAACAAAAGTGTTTGTGTTAACCTGGTTATCTTAACTGCATAGAACAAAGACACGTTCGCTGGGTGAATGACAAGGATTGATTTTCTTTGGATAAGCATCAATGTTTTTCAAAATTAACACTTCAGCACGGCACTGGCTAGGTGCGACTGAATACCTGAAGGGTATATTCTTTGAGTCAGTACACCTATTTCTGTCACACTACCATTAACGATATTCCAAAAGGACAGGCGCATCACAGCACTGGTATCAAATCAGTAGCGAGAGAAATGTTCCTTTATCCGACGTTATAGCCAATCAGAAAGCAGAAAATTCAACCATGGCTTTTGTGGATCACTGTTGCAAGCAAAACGTAAAGTCATTCAGCAGAAGTAGTATACATCCTACCAAGTATTTTTCGATTCCGTTTTTCTATTTTTTCGAATTATTCTGTGTAAATTTGACTTCATTGTATGGTAAAATACTCGCACTTCCCGACTTTGTAGCCGGCTAACTCCAATGTGAGACTGGTAGAAAAAATTTACTATACGATCTCACTTTTGACCTCCTTTTAGTTTGCGTTCCCACTCTAAGATTCTGCATCACATAATAAAATGAAATATTCTACTCTCAACGTTGGGTGGTATACACTGCCTCTCTCCAAAAGGCCCGGTGTTTACCCATAGCCAGAAATTCCGAACCAAAGTGGGTGGTGCTTATTTCTGTTACGCACCAGCACACATAACAACCTGTCAATAACGCTAGGGTGTGATTGGTCCATCTGTCAAAGGTCAACAAAAATGGCGTCGCGCAATAAACCTAAGAGAGAGTACTTATCCCAGCTAAATGCTAATTCATCCGCTGATGCCGACTTTGTTTTGCCAAAGAAAATAATTAAGTACACAAGTTCTACTTATTGGGAAGTGGAAAGGCTCGTCGAAAAACATGAAAGAAATGGATCAGTAAGTGTTTGGCTATAGCGCATGATTTCTTTTTATCCGAAAACCAAAAAAAAACAAAATTCTAAAATTCGCTCCAAAAAAGCATCCACCGAGCCTCCAGCCTCGTAATCACACCATGTAGCTACCAGTCTTTTATCTGTTCTTGAGCTGATGTTATCAAAAAGGCGATCGTTTTGGCACAGAATTTAGTACAATTACTGTTCACGGATGGTTCATACTTGCTGTTCAAAAGAAAGCTAAAAAAGCCGCAAGATTTTCGGGGTGTACAAAGTCTTTTTTGCCGTAAATGTAAAATACCATCTTTGAACGCAAATTATTTGACTGGGACGGATCGATTCCAGCATACGATTTCAGCTGGGGCAAGATGTGGAAAGTGTCATTCACGAAGGTAGGCGCCATTTTAGTGTGTTGTAAAGGGGATTTATTCGGAATAAAATAACCAAGAAAACCGCAAAGAGTGTTTGATTTACCAAACAAAATAATTATGCAATGAAAGTACTGATGCGTATTAATCGATCTAGCATTGAGATGGGGCTGTTGCATCCATCGTACGAATTTTATAAGCTGGTTTTATATGAATCCCATACTGGTCCTTATCATCTTCAGCAAGTTTAATATTCTAAGTGTTACGGTCTATTGCACACGCCCGGTTCGGAATTTCTGGCTATACTAGAAAAACACAAGTCAAGCAAAGTGAAATTCGCTGTTATTTCACTCGAGATCATTGCACTATAGAAAGCATATCGTTTGTGAGCACGGGAAAGAAGATCTTCTCGAATTACCTAAGCAGCTCATTCCATTTCCTGTAAAACCACTCGGACAAGCTCCACACTTAAAACCAGATGAGTTAGCAGGGGGAGGTAGATCAACACACCCTACCCCAGGGTAGCATGGTTGGAAGTTTGCTTCGCATGCGTCAAGGTCGGCTTCGCAAAATGAACCGGTATATCCATTACCGCAAACACAAGAAAGAACATTAAACATCTCCACGTTTTCACTGACGACACAGGTTCCTTGGTTGTGACATGCGCAGACATTGATGACTGGTCGCAGAACAGATGTAGCTCCTTTACTGTCAGAAACCACAAATTCCAGATCGATCTTAAAGAGAACTGAATGTTAGCTATATAACTTACACACTTGCTACTGTTCTAACAACCGCTTTGTAGAAAAGCTAAAGCTCAAAGCGTCAGCTCCCCTGTAAACGTACGCTGGTGTAATTTAAATTATCATAACATTTGATAAACCCATTTTTGTGTATAAATTTCTAATTTCCCATTGATGCAGTCTCAGTATCGTGAGAAAATCATTGCCTGTTTACTTGGTATACCTGGTCCGTGGTAACTTCCCAAGATATCGTAACTGATGAGTCGTTTGTTGAAACCACGGCGTCTGACGGCAGAGTCCCGATCACACTGAAGGTCATTGTATCACCGTTGGGGTCTTCTGCCGTTACTGTTACGCTTTCCGAAGTGTTGACAGTGAGATTAAGCTCCGGTGGCCCAACCACAATGCTGGGAGGAAAATTCTCTGAGTAAAAAAAGAAGGAACGAGAGGTCGATGATAGACAACTGTCCTTTTGTGAACACTATCTCAAGCACAGGACCTGCTAAAGCTTCTTTGAACAGTTTTACGGTTCTACAATTTTCCTTTCTCTGATGGACAGGGATATCATTCTTCTCTCTCTCTCTCTCTCTCTCTCTCTCTCTCTCTCTCTCTCATCCCTCAGTTCCTTGAACATCTCTGCGTGCTACTGTTTTCTCCACAACTTCAGTAGGATAAGTCACAGCTAGACTTTAAGTAACAAAACCCTGCTTACACACAATGTAATTAATTATTATTTCATATTTTCCAGCAGAGACATTATCAGTAAGGAGATTGATTCTTATCGCGTTCAAATCGACAGCAAAAAACTTCTAAACTTACGAAGTTGTTCGTTTTCGCTTTCCAACTCTACTGAAATTTGGAGAGTGCTTTCTCCCACGGATATGTCCTTTGTGGAGGCTATGTCAAACAGGCAATTAATGTCCCCTTTACAGACGTTTTCAGCTTTTGTTTGTAGCTCGTTGCTTTCGAACTGCAATTCGTCCAGGAAAATAGGCACAAAAGAATAATTGGAGAAAGTTGAGGTATTTTCTCCAGGGTTGTAAGTGAACAAAGATGTTGCAGAGGTGACGTTCCCTGCGGAAAGAAGACATGATTCCAATTCAGTTAATAAGTATAACAATATCAAACGTAGTTACAATTGATTGTAAACGTTGGTGAGGAAAACGACACCTAGGAACCCAGAAATGCCCTGCTCAGTTCCATTGTGCAAGCAAATCACCAACATGATCGGTGAGGGCTAGCAATTTGTTTGTTTGATTGTTTATATTTTGATTACAGAAGGATTTTAAGGTTAGAGAAGTCTATGAACGGTGTAAATGGTAAATATTTCTGAAGGAGCTGTTGAAATCCCCTTTGTAAGAAAGGCACGGGCGGATTAATGCCATTAGTACCAAAATTATTCTCATTGTGTAAATGTTGACGCCAAAGTTTCTCTTGTGACTTAGCTCGATACATTAAAAGAAACTACGCCTTGTCAAGTTGGTTAACAAGAAACTGAAGTTAATGGTTGAATGAGGCGGCGATTTCTGGTAAGTCCATCAAGAGCAAAATCTTTCTGAAGGGTTGTTAGTATACGTAGTAATGACGCAATCCATTAAGCTATTACAGTTATTTCTCACATGGTTTACAAATCTAATGAAATTTTGGGAGAGCTAAGCTTAAAGGGGTACTCACAAAGCAAACCAAAGTCAAAGTGGATTTGCCTGCCGGTGGCATTGGGAGGTAATATGGTACCGTCAGGTCTCAGAAAATCATCCATTGGATTATCATTCCACGTGCCTAGTAGACCTTTAGTGGTGTTTTTAAATGACACTGGCCCGGCAAATACTATGGACAGAGAGCCAATGACATCAGAGAAAGAGATTGATATCCCGGATGGAAAAGTAACAAGGAAGGAGTCGTTGGTTGGGCGTGAAACAGCCACCGAGCCATTGAGGGTGACGCTTGTATTCGTTAAATTCGCAAATCCATCATATATTTGTCCATCTACCAGTACTCGTAATCCTCCTGCAAGTGACGGATGAAGAATGTGACAAATGGGAATTAGAATGTAATAAGACCCAAAGACGAGTACCCGCAATTCCAGCCCTTACGTACAGTATCAACAAGCAGAAAAAAAAAATGGGCTCCTGCCAAAAGATACTAGCATCAATACATGCTTAACTGGCGCCTTAACTGAATTCCTTCGATGATATATATACGGATCAACAAGAATCGTATTGGTGTGACATTTAGACTGAGTTAGATTGTTCGAATTCTATGAGCTCATAAAACGGAGTTGACTTTAGAAAAAATGAGAATGAGTAGTCCATTTCATTTTTACAGTTTTAGTATGACAAAACTGGTGGGCAGCATACAGCAACTTGTCTTGTAGAACTGATTTTATTAATGGACCGGTTTCGTCTACTAGTGAGAAAAAATTGATTGAGCACATTATCTCCTTCCAAAAACAGGTGGTCTCGTTTCTCAGAGTAGATAGTGATTCGTTAACCAATCAGATTGCAGGATTCGTGATAGATTCCAAATTGGTTTCTAGTACAGTCGACTCCTGGTAACTCGAGCCCTTGCTAACTCGAACCTCGCGCTAACTCGAACCAAAATTCCTTTCCCTTTGCTTTTTGAAAAACGTTTACATTAATTTTACCCTCGGAAACTCACACACTCGATAACTTGAGCCTCCCTCTTACTCGAATCAATTTGTGTTTCCCTAAAGGTCCTTTACTATATAGTTTTATCCTCGATAACTCAAACCATGCCTGTCAATGCCGGATAAAACAAAACAAAAAAGTGTTTCATAGTTTGTTATGAAATCTCTTTATACAACTATGTCAGTCCAGTTCAGATTGATTAAAATTTGCTCCTGTATGAATAGAAAAACAATAAACACCATATTTTCTTATTCAGGAAGTTTGTTCTCAGCTCCTGATAACTCGAACTCCCAATAACTTGAACCTTTTTCAATTTCCCTAAAAGTTTCGAGTTACCGGGAGTCGACTGTAATTGTGAGTAGTTAATGGGGACCAAATGACATTTTCTCCGTATCCAGGAATAAAAAGTATTGGTCACGTTTTCGCCTCAGTACCAACCAAAGGACTGCATTCATGGCCTCGCAAATCATGAAGAAAGGGAAAAAAATTAAACTAACTTGTCGGTAACATAACTTTTCGGTATCTATCAATGAACAGGTGACAACAAACATGACAGCGCAGTCTGTCCGACAAGTATTACATACAGGAGAATCAACTGTCCAATTTCGTTCTAAACTCTTTCTTAAGTTAAGAAAATCCATTTGAAAGAAACTGAAAATACCTTGTCTCAGTTCAAATCCTTTCATGCCACAAATTCAGAGGGTTAAAATTCGCTGCTATTATTTCGGCGCAATGACATTAATGTTCAGAATTCTCTCGGGGTTAGACTTTCGATTACATTCAATAGTAAATTATAGCTTTTGGGGCATTGGCCAAATAACTATTGAATAACACGGACTTAGCAAATGCAAAACTAACCCAATTCGTTAAAAAAGAATGGCAATCACTACAGGGAGATTGATTAATTGATGGCTGGAGCGGGCAAGAAGCTTATTAACGGAAATGAAAAAAACGAACAAAACAGAACAAAACAAATACAATAGGAGGTTTCAAAGTTAAACTGTCCGATAAGGTGACTGAAATTGCATTAAGCAGACACAGATTCCCTATGATGCAACCATGCATGGTCGAGCGTTGCACTGGCATTCTTGAGGTCTCGGTTCCGTATCCCACGCCAGCCTGCTTTCTATCTTTTTCTTTCATATTCAATCACAATTTCTTGAAATTGGGCTAACACTAGAAGGGACAACCTTTTATTGCATGTTCAACCGATGCACAAATAAATGGTCATTCCCTATACGATCAACTTTAGTTTGTCATAAATCTTCCACTTACCATTATCATTAAGCCCAACTTGAATGGTGCTTGTGTTTTGCTCTTTGGCCACTGCTTCAGCAAACACGGTCGCGGTTCCCCCGCCTTTGGCAAGTTTTGTTCGAGCTTGCAGCTGGAAGAATGAATCTTTTATGACTACCATGACAAACTCACCAAGGCCATTGAAGGTGTAGTTTTGACCATCCAACGTGACAAAGTGTGGATCTCCCCAAAACCAGCCTGAAAAGAGGATTGCATTTCATAAGTGGGACGTGTGGTGTCCTTTTAGGCCATCAGGCTAGCTGGATGCGAATCTCAAATTTTGGATGTGATGGTTAAGTAATGGTCCGGCTAAGAAGGAGGCAGAAAAACAACAGCTGGGCAATAGTGTCAGATAATTTTGTGGTGATAATTGGCGCATAGAGCAAAAGCCAAATTTGGCCGAGAGACAGAAGATAGGGATATGGAAAAGACAAGGTCTAAAAATGACGATTGTTTTTTAATTTTTCATTGTTTTTTCGTTTTTTTTTTTGTATTAGCCAGTGACATGAGGCGATTTAAATGGAATTAACAATTAACTGTTCGCACCTTTTTAATGAGTTTTGCCGTACACCTGTCTACCTTTTAGCTGGACCATTACTTAAGTTGTATAATGGAGTGCTTAAATAATACAAACTATAATAATAATTATAATAATAATAATAATAATAATAATAATAATAATAATAATAATAATTCACAACCATTATTTTTATCACGAATATCTACTACGGAAACCACCATGGGACAGACTTCATTGAGTATATTTTTGAAAATACTCATTAAATAGAGAACTTACTCCTTCTCGGAGGTATGTAAGTGTCACATCCCTCTGAAGGTCGCTTCGCGTAGAACTGATGACACATTCTGGACTGAACACAGCAGTACTGATATCCCTGGACATCGTGTGCTTCGTGCAGTTTGTTGGAAAAGATCTGGTGGTACCGGTCTACAGTACCTCCTCCTTGACCCACTATAAGTGCTCCAAACCTCGCTGTAGTAGCTCCCCAGCCGTAGTAGCAGCAGCGGCGACCGCGGTCCTCAATGGATGGGAATTGTGTGTATACACAGAAGGTTTCTAAAGAGACTGATGGAATCCACCGAAATCTGCTATCCCAGAGAGCCTGCCAAATTGTGCAGGGACAAGGTTCCAGGTTGTCAGTGTATTCGCTGGGGTCTGGCTGATTTTTAAACCAGCGTCTGCACCTTAGTTCGCCATCTTGTTCACCCGAAGAGTTTTCGAGTCTGAAAAACCATTTTCCAGTCAAGTTGGTGTTACCAAGCACGCTGTCGATTTGCTCTGCTTGGACGGATCCCGACCTGAAGAAGAGAAATAAGAGTACCTCGAGTTTGAATTAGTTTACTTAAATAGCAAAAAAAAATTTGCTTTATAATTTAATCTTAAAGAGGAAATACTATGCAATTTAAAAAAAAAATTATACAGAGTAAATTTTGCACGATTCACAAATTGCCTTTTTTTGGATTTTTTGAATACATGGCTCAGTAGAATTAAGTACAAATTGTTGTACGTTTTCCTTTTACGGTGTAAAAGATATAGTTTCGAAAAACGAAAAAAAAGAGCAAATGGCCCTCAAATCGAGTTGCAGTGGCAACTAGGAATGACGTCATAATAGTTTAGTTTTCTTATTCCAATATCAATCTTTTTGTTGCACCAAAATTCAGTGATCATATTTCTCTCGTTTTTATAAAATAAAAATTTTTAAAGTATATGCACTAAGCCGTTAACAACTGTTTCCATCCACCTTAATTTCTCTCTTGGTATTTCGTGTAAACATAAAATGTGGAAGAGTTCGAGACGTACTTTTTTGGACACATGAAAGAGAGCTCGGGATCCGAAGAGGAAACTTCTAGAGGTAATGTTCTACGAAGAGGAACTACACCGTGGTGCCAATGTGGATGCTGTTTTAATTGGAGGCGACAACAGGAGAAGTGCTTGTGTTGACAGGAGGTGGAGGAAGCCACGAAGAAAATTTCAAGTAAATTGTCTTTTTGAATCCAGAAAATTATATTTGCATTTCGTAAACAGTTGATAAAGTAGAGGCTTTTGGTAACTTGTCTCAAGCGTTTTGAAAGCGGAAACGTAATTTCTTACGTATTTGTGTTACATGGACATGCATTTAAAATATATTGTTTCAGCTCAGATATAAATTTCATCTTTGTATATATATATTTAATTCTTTATTTTATTTTGGTCATCTGTGTAACTAAATTTGAGTAAATAAATAAAACAAATACATAAATATACAGGAAGGTCAACAGATTCGATGCATTATACAACATCCTAATTAATGTGGTGTGTTTGCAAAGGGAAGTGTTGGAGATCGCCGCCGGGGGTTTGTGGGTTCGCGGGATGAGAGTACCACGCCAACTAAATAACACGTGTGTAAACATATCTCTTGATGGGTGTTAAATCGAACGACTTCTTTCTTCGCCGGATCCACATAGTAAGTTAACTCTTTGTTTCTTTAAAACTTCGCACTTTTGTCGGAGTTCGCAGTGACGTAACGCAAGGGAGCCAAGCCTTCAAGATGGCGGCCAAAATGGCCGACGTCCAATTTCGGAAAAAGACTGATGATTAATCATTTTCACCTTTTGCGTCAATACTGGAAGGTGATATTCAAGTTTGTTGTTGTTTGGTACAAGTTTCACTTCTGCGATTTAAACTGCTAATAAGAATTTCGACTTCTGGTGTTGAGTTCTCCTTTACACTTATAACAGCATATACGTTACTTATTTTACCTTTACCACTAACAATATTAACTACTTACACACTTACAATGTAGTACTTGCACTGCTTACATAAAGATATGTTGTGGTTATATTTTTTCCTTGCTTTAAAGTTTATTATCTTTTGTTTTTTTTTGTCGGATTTCCAACACTTTCTCAAGGCCCGCGAAATTTATTTCTTAATTTACTTATTTGTCCACGAGAGAGATTTGCTTGTCACGTGGTTTCTATTTGGCGATCAGTGAGCCGAGAAAACTAGATATTTTTACACAGCGGATTGTACGGCGGCCATTTCTCTTCTCAGTTGTTGAATTTAATTTGGAGGACTTAAACGGAATTTCATATTTGTTTCCCGGGATTTTTGTCTCCAAGGTAAGGATAAGTCATTTTCCATTTTCACGGGATCTTTACGTACTTTAACTTTTCAATTTTGCAGTGTGAGCCCGAAATTAAGTTCTCACGAAAGGCGATTACGTTTATGCGCCTGGTTTTCTCAAGACCACACATTCTTATTTAAGGAATCATTTCAGTTATCTTAGCATATCTATATTTTTGTTTGTAATCATATTTTACCCAATTAATGTATATATATATATATATTTTATGATTTTGATAGAAAGATTTGTAAAATTTTAGTTATTAATTAATGTTGTGATGCGCTTTTGAATATTTTATAGAAAAGGCGCAATACAAATAATAAATGTTATTGTTATTGTTTGTGTTTTTTCTTTCATAATCTAAGGCGTTTCTTTCGTCATTTCTTCATGTGTTAGCAGAAGATTTGTTTCACGCAAGCCAACACGCTGAAACGCGGTTTATGTTCAGTGCAGGTTGCACAGGAGCTGTTACGCTTTCACAAGCCAACATTTATAGGCTTGGACCTTCGGTGCGGGTTGCGCCAGATATAAAGGAGTTATTGTACTCTCCCAAGCCAAGATTTATCGGCTTGAATTTATTTGTGCGGGTTGCACTTCAAAGAATCTCAGAGTGTGTCAAAGTGTGTCACGAGTGTCTCACGAGTGTCTCAAAGTGTCGCGCACTGAAAGAAACTGTTGCTTGCCTTGAACTGTCAAGAGTGTTATTTATTTCAATAACCTGAGTTTTTAGTTAGTTGGATTGTTGTTGTTGCTCGCTCAAGAACATCAGTTAAGGAGCGATTACAGAATACACATACACTCATTTCCATATTGCCTGCTGCTCTTTAGGAACGAGACTTTGATAACAATGCAATATGGGGATCTTCATTGAACAATTCCGTTCAAGGATCGGATTTCATGACAATTTCGTGAAAACAAAGGATGCTTCATCGCGTTTTAAGGATCGTTTTTATTTAAATGTGTTTTATTTTCCGACACTAAAACAAGTTGTTATACAATACAAAATGTGGAATCAATGATGTTTTGGTTTACACGAATGATGTGCTACAATGTTTATATTCCATTGCTCATAAGACAAGCAAATGATGTGGAGGAAAATCCTGGTCCTACGATATTTGATATCATTGGCCCAATGAGAACAGTGTCTGCTGACTACAGTCAAGGAATTGAAGCACTCTTCGGTGAAAATGCTGGTAAGCAATGCGTAGCAATGTCACTTGCTGCTATTATTTATCATCAAATAGAACATATCAGTGAATGGACTTCTTCCACTGTGAATAATATTTTGGCCATTGGAAATAATCTATATGTTTCTATATGATATTTTGTGCAGGCGAATGATTATTTGCTGTTAACTGATGTTCCATGTGTTGTTTCACTTAACAACAAAGCATACACATTACAATACAGTGAATCATCAACTGGAAGTTTGTTCATGACATCAAGTAATGGCCCATGCATGTCTCTTCAAAATTCACTATTTTCAAGCTCTGGACTAAACTACAACTGTTGTCTGTTAATTGTTGGCATCAATACAGTTGCAGTGTTTAAACATTCTGAACAAAGCTTTAAGCTATTTGACTCTCATTCAAAAGATTTTTATGGCATGCTCCATTCATTTGGGAAATGTACTTTGCTGAGCATTGAAGGCCTTAAAAAACTTGTCAATGAAATCGCACACGAGTACGCACTGCGAACCTATTTTTTGGAATGGTAATGTATGACGAGTTTCAAACAAAGGAAAGTAAAATTTAAACCTGGGATAAAATTAAACCACAACAGATATCTTACGTACGATTTCCTATGACAAGTCCAATGGAGTGAATGACATCGCAGTTTTAGTAGACTAGATTACATGACAGTTTATATCTAAGTATTTTCTATGCGCTCAACGCCAAATTGAACTTAACATTATCACTTATTCTTTTACAGTGTGTGCATGATCAAACGTCAACTAATAAGGGGTTTCTGTTTTTTCTAAATTTTTTTTTTATCACCAGATTGTTTTAAAAAGCTATTAGCCTGTTAGTGTTGTATTTACTTTTGACTATAGCTTTAAAGGTGAAAACAGAGGCAGTTCATTTTTTAAAACGGCAATTCCACAAGTGAAGCTTAAACAAAAATAAAATAGTTAGGCAGGTCCGACTTCTCATCTAATATTCATAAAATAATAAAATTTTATTCAAGTTTCCTTTGCTTATTAGTTAATTTTCACCAAACGTGCTCAAACTTGGTCCAAACATCGGCAGAAAGTGTAAAGATCATAGTGAATCAACCCAATTCTCGCTAACTAGGAATTAAAAAAAAAATGTCGTTCAATACCGTAGATTGAAAACATTGTACAAATATTTCAAGGGAACTGACTTAACAAGTGCAAATGCTTTGCGAGTCTCATCCTTGGTGAGGCTAAGTGATCTACACTGTTTTAGACTGGTCTCAGTTAATCGGCCTGTTGGAATTTTTCAACTATATGACTTGCAATGATACTGTTAGCCTAGAGAGCGTTCTTGGCGGCTTGTCACGGGTTCCATCGCCACGAGCGTCTGTTGAAGTCGCCTAACGGAAGGGGTCGCCTGCCCCAGCAGAGATTCGTAGGGGAGGAATGCTTGAAAAAGCTAAAGAACTTCTGCGTACATGTAGCACGCTAAGATTATTTTCACCAATACTTTATTTTGTCAAAGAATTCCAAACCAATGACTAGGGGTAAACATTTAGAAACTGTGTGACGAGATTTCTACAAACAGTAGCTATGTAGGAGCAGTGTTAACGTTTACGACTGTTACGATCTTCAGGGTGATACGCACCTTTTGTAGTTGAACAAATGTTCGTCTCTGTCCCCGGCGTTCCACCCAATCACAGGAAGTCCCCTCGATCCAGTGTAAAACTCATAGTTAAATCTAACGCAAAAATGATTACAGTTTAAAACATTAACGTGAGGACCTTTGTTTACAAAAAATTGCCTTAGTCAAACCACTTGTTTTTCTTTTTCTTCAACACGCTCAAAGTAAGAATTAATTCGCGATTTGCAGAGGGTTATAAAATAAATAAACCCCTTCCTGGCTTACTGGTATATGGGAGGATAATGCCCTCGGCAAGTGATTCTCCTTAAAATATCACATATTCCCTCGAAGCTGCGTTTCTCGGCCAACTGTTCATTTTTCGGACAATTTCTCATCGATCCGCGGGCATTATCCTCCAATATACCAGCCGCCGGAAGGGGTTTATTTACTAAATATCCCATTAGTACGGAGAACGGCCACCATGGAGGAAGGATTTCTTGAATTAGACGTGGAGAAACTCAACTGAGTTTTATTTGAAAAAAATATACCAATAAACACTAACGAAACAAACAAATATGGGATGAAATTATTCAGCGGTAAATTATTCAGCAAATCATATAGCGAGATTGACGCAATTTTAACTGTTTATGACGAACGGAAGTACAACTCTTACAATCAGTCGCCATTCTTAAACATCTGTGAAGCCCGTAAACTGAGCTTTTTTTTGCTTCTGCGTACTTTTTCCACTTTTAATTCTCAGACTGGTTTGCTAACTCGAAATAATTTGACAGGTATATTAAAGAAATATTTCAGAAGGAGCCAGAATAGTGCTTGAAACTTCTTTACACATCGGCTCGACAACATGTCGGCTCGACAACAACATGGTTCTGTTACAAACAACAACAAAGTCAATTCTTGTCGAGCAAACTAGTTCCAGTTTCTCACAATCGAGGGTTTAGAGATATAATAAAACAATTATTTCAATCAATCTCATCGTCCATGAATTGTAGCCAATTAGGTGCTACGCGCCTCGTTGGCTATTAGCTCATGTACGACTCGACTGATTTCGTGTAATAATTAACTATCCACCTCCTATGAGGTAACTATTCTGGGGCTCCTGGGTAATCCTTGTGCTAAGGAGTTTTGGTTCAAGAGTGAAAAAAAAAATAGCGTCGAAGGGAAATGAAAGTGGTGGCCATTGATTCTCACTTTAGATCTGTTTCCGAGGGGTGTCACTAGGAATTTAAGCAAAACACGACCAAGATGAAGGGTTGATACGGACGGGACCAAACATGCAATAGCGCAAATGAACGACACAATGAAACTATATGTGCAAAATAAAGTCTGGTACGTCTCTTTGTCGTACGAATTACTCCTCAGAACAACTTGAAATAAGAATATTTCTCGGATTTTTCTCGAAGACGCGTCGGTGTTAAACGGCATACTTTCCTTGAATAATTCTGGATGAAATTCGAACAGTAACAAGGAAAAGGAAGCAAACTGATCGCCATGAAACGGGCCCACTGCCATCTATTGTCATCGGCTTTGCCGTCGTGTTTGCTTAAGCTCCCTACTGAGGTTGCTTCATTGGCATATACTAAAACAACTATTATCTTGAGTTTCAGTGAATAGTGGCTTTCGTTCGCTGCTAGGTAAATATTCTGTCACTATTATCCTTGATTTCTGAGACTAATTGTTAAATATTCAGGCAAAAGGAATTTATAATTAAGTTCAAAATGAGAACAAATATTCAAATTATACAGAAGTCTCAAATCTACCATAGAAGGAGGAAGGTCTTTACTAAAGTGCAGTTTATGTCAAGAAACTTACCAAATTCAAAGATACTATTTAAAGTTGTCCGTTTATGGCTGGCTGCTGGAAGAACTTAAACGGTAGAATTTAAATCCTACAAAGCTTTACAAGTTTCAGCAACGTTTTGGATAAGACATGACTGTATTATAATTCTAACCCCTTGCCCGACTCTGCATATGTACCGTCAAAAACCAATATTTGCACTTTGTTCTCTATCCTTTTCGAGGGCTCTAAAGTGGTAACGGACAAAACGAAATGTTAAAAATAGGTACATACACTCTGGCAGGAGCTGACCATTGTATTCCGTTTTCAGGATAGTTGAATGTGACGAAAGAGTAAACACCGTCAGTGGCGATGACGGCCTGGAATGTGTTCACCTGGAAGAAACAAAGAGAAAACTCCACTTCTTACACAGAAGGTCCATAAAGGTTCTGTACGGGAGATTTTATATTTTAAATCAAGGTTAAGACAGAAAATTCACTCAAGGCAGTTACTTTTTGGCGGTTCTTCCTATGTCTACATGCTAACACTAGTCCTGAGGTATAGATAACAATCCTATAAGCTCCCAAAGCAGAAGCTAAGAAACGGATATCATTCCAAAACAGATGGGGAGGGCGTATATATAAAGAATGACGAATCAATTAAAATATCACAGGTGCAAATAGAGTGAGCAAAAAGGTCAGGTGGCGAAGATAGAATTGAATTGAATTTCGTGATCAAACTGGTCAATTTGACTCGGCTTGTGAGTATTGCACATGGACAACATAAAGAAGACAAGCAGTAGTTGACATTTGCGGAATGTTGCTTGTGGTTTCGAACTGAGATTGTTGTAGCCAATGGCCTGTACAGATAAGCCTCAAATGGTTGACGTGCGGGTTAAGCTTCTTGAAGTACGACATGCATGGAACCCAAAAGACTATTCTCCACAAGACTCACCAGGTTCTCCGTGTCAGCGTTAAGGTCTGATGGTCTAAGATTTTCCCAGGTGACAACGAGTAACCATGACGTCTCGAATTCCGTCGGTAGAGGACTGGGGTAAAATCTGTAGACATTAGACGTTGCGTTTCTCAATATTTCCTCGAATCCCGGAGTCGAGTTTGTATACATTCGATAAAAGACCTTTGAAAGACCAGAGGTGAAGGAAGCTTCCAAATCTACGTCACTCCAATAAGGAGCCAACATCGGGAGATCTCTAAGCCAGGATCTGGGTCCAAACCTGTATGGCCAGCGGTTGATGATAAAGTACTTGAACTGGAGAACTCCATTCGCACAAATCTGTCAATGTGGGATAATTTAAAATAAATAAACTGCTATATTTAAGTGCCAAGATATTTACCACAGTTGTGCCAACTGGAGACACCATAAAGTGAAGAAAAACATTTCAAAACGGAACCAAATCTTTGCCTGTACAGTCGAAACCATAAGGAGGCTAAACTGTTTACTGGTTTCATACTTAGCCAATTAGTGGGAACCCGGGTTATCTGTAATCCATATACTTACATAAATTGATTGAAATCGTTGCCCAAATATAACCATTCCACCATCGGGAATGTCAATCTTGCAGCAAAGATATGGAAAAAAGTCGCACGCAACGGTTGAGTCTCCAGCGGCATCTCCAAAAGGATACATCCGGGGGATTGACTCTGGGGATTTTATATACGGCAAAAGCAAACTAATGAATACACACAATAATATACACAATAATCATTGGTCTTTGTTAGGGTGTTTAGAAAGCTATTGTTTGGTTACATTTGTGTGGTCTGTACAATGTTCAGTGTCCCTCAAAGAAACTACGATATACATGTAATGCTCCTTAATAAAATGACAAAAAGCATGGTGGTTAAATGGTCGAGTGAATGTCTGCAGGTATGGCGCCCCACCCTAGGTTTCTGGCCAAGTCCCAATCTTTCGGGCTCATTTCGACACAATAATTTACGCTGAAGTTGGAAACAGATATTTTTCTGTTAATAAATCTTTGCTCGAGGGAAGACATTTCATCGCCTTAAGAAAGGGTAAACAGAATGCGTGCTTCATAGTTTGCCGGAAATAAAGTTGTAATGTCACTTTAAAATCGAATTTTAGTTTGTAAAGAACAGAGCTGGGTCCAGAAAATTTAAAGGAACTTAGAACGCAAGACGCAGTAATCCAGGCTTAGGTATTAATTTTTAGTTACTGTCTGTAAAACTCTCTCTACTCGGTTTTTAGAAATCAACCTGTCTTGGAAAGTGTCTCAAATTTTTTGTTGGGATATCTGCTATTAATTAATTAATTGCTTAGTCTTAAACAGAAATTGAGAAACTCACGCTTTAATCAGGTCAATGGATTTTTTTTTTGTTTTTCCTCCAAAGAGAAAATACTTTTCAGCTGATCCTATGCGTGTATAAAATAGAAAGCTACAATATCCTCTCTACCTTCTTCTGGGGTGGAGGCAGTTGCGTTGATTTCAGGTGCTGAAATGAATACACAAAACGATTGAGAAAGTCAAGAAAAGAAAGCCCAAAGAGTTTTGAAACTAACTCCCAGTTGAAATTGGGATAATCAAACAGTTGATAAAGTAAGTTATCTGACCGTAAAGTACAACCTGGACTATACCGCCGTTACATCGACGACTGTGTTGGCATAACTTCATCCACCAGGAAAAAACTTGATCAATTTTAATTAAAAATTCTGTCAAATTCGTTCCACTCGGCATTGAAATATACTCGGCCAGTTTCGATAACTACAATAGCTTTTCTCGACATCAACGTTTCAATTCACAGCAACGACCTATCAACTAGTGTGTACTACAAACCTACAGACTCCCATAGTTCTCTGCTCCACTCATCCTGTCACCCCATACATGTTAAAAATTCTATTCCATTTTCTCAATTTCTCAGACATTTATAATTACGATGAATTTGAATAGAGCACTTGGATATAATCAAAGGCTCTTCACAACAATTCTTCTATTAGTTAATTAATTAATTAATTACAATCAAACTTTACAACGGTCGACCACCACTCTGGGGTCTACGTCCCCTACTCTTTTTGAACAGTGTTGTGGGATCTTTAACGTCCCACATGAACAGTTCTGTGACATGGGGCCTACGGTTTTTCGCTCTTATCCGAAAGACTAGAATGTCTAACCATTTGCAGATGTCACAACAAAGGCAGCACATTCTCCTTAGTTGTTTTAATTTAAGACCTTGACCGCTGCTCCGGCGCGCCGAGGTTTGAACTCACGACCCACAGCTCGACAGGCCGGCGCTCTAGCAACTGATCTAACCGGAAGGCGGTTTAAGTAATGATGAGTATGAAATTTCTAACAAATTAGAGGAAATGCTCCAGCTCGTCAAAAACCGTGGCTACCCTGACTCAGTTGTGAAGACAACTCTGCAACCGCTCAAGCAACCGACCAGCCGTCAGCGCCGCAAACGTCACAAAAGGAAGAGAATCAGAGAATACCGTTCACACTTACTTTTCACCCACTGAACCTACCTGTCTAAAACATCATTCTAAAGAAATTTAAGTTTCTACACAATGACAGTGAGACAGGTAGAATTTCCTCACTATCACCTCTCATCTCATTCAAACGTAACAAAAACTTAAGCGAATTTAGAAGTACACCAAGATAGAATGAGGTAAGAGAACGTATCTTCCTTACTGGGTTCTCTTACTATGATAAGGGGACAGAATTTATTTTTAGATTCGGAAACTATTTGAATTGACCAGTGGTTGATGTCCTTCCGCATCACGTGGTTGTAATTTCAATGCGCCATGGGGAAACCGCGCAGCCATGGAACGAGATATAAATAGATTCCGCGCTAAAAAAAGATTCTATCCACTTATCATATCAGGCGGGTATGTTCTCTTTCCTCATTTTCTGTTGAAGTACATTGATGTCGGACGAATTACCTAGCACCTTTAAATGCATACGCATAAGACACAACACAACGTCCTTCCATTCACAACACAGACAAAGTAACGGGACGTAAGCGATCAATTCAAATCACCGACCGCTTCACATGCACGTCCCCCAATGTTATCTGTTGCATAAAGTGCACCATATGAAAGAAAATATACATCGGCGAAACGGGAAGATTAGGCAACCGTTTCCGCAAACATCTGCGTGAGGTAGAAAGAAATGAAAAAGATGCATCTAATTTAACTAGTAGTGCGATACTTTAACCTGCCTAATCATTCCACTCAAGCCATGGAGATCTGGGGCCTTTCCTGCATTAGGGTAACACGGAAAGCCGTAAAAACCGAGGACAAAGGTTTATATTCCAACTTAGCTCTCTTAATCCCCGCGGTATCAATGAACGTTTTTCATTCATTTAATTAATTCACTTTCGTTTACGCGCTGATGACTCCATTAAAAGCATATCTTCAAACGTCTCTCTTTCGCTCTGACGAAAGGCTAAATTTCAAAACGTCAGCACCACCACACCCCCCTTCTTTTTTTCTTCTTTTACCCTACGACTTGTCTGATTATCCCAATTTCTTGTGTTTCAATTTGCCATCGACGCAACACCAGTTTTTTTAGAAACTACCGCCAAAATAATTGTTAGCTCTTAGTTGACTTGGTAGCTCAGTTGGTTACAACATTGCGCCGGTATCCCAAGGTCATTGGTTTGAATCCCGCTCAAGCCTGGAATTTTTTTAGACCTTATCTTTTCATCTGCTTAAGTCTCGTATATAACTAAAATAATCTCACACTTGTTAAATCTTTTCCGCAGATCAAATATATGAATTTTCATATCTTCAAAATTCTACTTTGATCTGTGTTGATACCTTCTGTCGTTTGGAACTTAATACTGATAGTTCCATAAATCTCTCCAGCCAGCGTAACAGCCAACACCTGAACCAAGTACTCAGTTGATTGTTGCAGGTCAAGCAGCAACTCCTGTGTCTCATTAGTTCTCGTGAAATTCCACTTGAATTCACTGCTTTCAGATGGTTTATACAGCACGATGTACTCCTCAATGTCCCTCACATCAACTGCTGTTTCCCATGTGACAAGGGCTTCATCATGAGTAATACTTTCAGAACCAACAGTAATAACTGAAGGCAAAAATGATAAATAGACAACACTGAGTTTTGGAAAACAGCACTGCTTTAAAGATAGTTCCAGTGAGCAATAAAACAGATACACCTACCTCTTTGAGAAGTAACATTTAAGAAAAAATAGTTTGCGTGGAATCCCTGTTCTTCAACTCTACCATCAGATACGAAGCCAATAGCGACTGAGCTGTTTATATCAAGATCTACACTAACAGCAAAGGGTTCTTGTCTTCCACAAAGTATTGCCGTAACATCTGTAGAAATCGGAGTAACCTTTAACACACCAACGGCGTCATTGCTGAAAGGAAAATAATTTTAGTATTTAAAGAAAAAGTTAGATTGAATTTTCGCATTAACAAAAAGAAAAGGAAATGAATTCTTTCAGAATCTGAGGTTTTAATTTAAAAACCAATAAATGTGTTGCCATGTTGGTACATTAATAGTACACAGACAAGACATTCAAAACACGGATCGGCTGAGAGCATGTAAATTAATCCCAAACAATGTAGAAAGTTGAAATTGAGTGCAGAACTTTGAAATAAAATTTTTGCATGTCTATTATTAACAAGTAATCAGATGATTTTAAGTGCAATTTTGTATAATTAAGCACTCGCAAATTTTTCAAAGACAACAAATCGCACTCGCCTTACAGGCTTGTGTAATTTTGCCATAAGTTACTAGATATTGCTCATTTATTCAATAATTTAATCAAACTGCCAAATTGTACTCGAAACCATTTGATTACCTGTACGAATATGACCCGAGTGACCTATTGTTGATCAAAACTATAAAAAGTATGTTGTTCGACGGATCTTGCATTTTTACTGTCAGGTAACCTGGCTAGCGAGGAATTAGCCGCAGGTTCTGGACTAATAGGATTCGAGGAAGTTGGTGTGACGTATATAAGAATAAGTTCTCTTCTCAGGGTTGAAACGACATGGCGGCACAAATGTGTACTCACGTGCAGTTTGACGCATTTGCGCTCTCTGTGTGAAAGGTGTTAAAAAGCAAGACCATCCTGTGATCAGGGCTAACAGGCATTGGCCTTATGAACCACACACAGGAAACATTACTGGGATATTCATCTGGATATCGCGGACTCTTTAATACACCGGTTGTGCTGGACAGGAAGGGTGAACCACAACCTGAAAGGTAAATAAAAACTTAGAAAAACGATATCTTCAATGTATCATGGTTCTCTAAAAATTCTATTAAAAGGGTTACAAGTAAAATTCCACCTTAAATACAAAGAATATAATTCAAGACGCGAAGATGATGATCTTATTTTCGAGTGGTTTGAGCAATATTTTACGAACAAGCGCAGAAAGAGAGAACCTTTTTTTTTCACCACGAGAAAACAGGAACCACATAGTAGAGCCTACGAGCTAGTTTGTTTCTATTTTATGGACAATAGCTTAAATAATTTATCAGTGACGTCAACAAACGTTTCGCTACCCATTGTAAAACTGAATGGAAAAGCCTGCATCATGACGTCATCCATATGTTAAGTATGAACATTACAAGTAGCGTATTTTCCAGTAAAACAGGGATGTCTTTGAAATACGTTCTGCAAGTAAGTTCTCTAAATACGTTCTTTAGATATTTAACGGTTCAGCGCGATTTTACATTGTAGAAATGATTACTAACAAGGCTTTTGTCGATCATTGAGAGGGGCTAAAAAAACGGTAAGTCATCTTTCGATGAATATTCTTTCGTGAGTCAATTTTGAAAAAAAATTGAAACCTTCTGGTCTTTACCTAGTAGTAAACGGGTAAATCTCACGTTATTTTGTAAATCAAATAAAGGAACTGATGTATTAAATTACCTTATAATACATCTAAGACTACACACCCGGGAAAGTCGAAATAAAAACAGTGTACACTAACCTTCACGCATTTAAGGAAATCGTAAAGTTCACATTTATATCTTAAAAATTATAGTATCAAAAAAATAATTTAAAGGAAAATTCTCAGACTAAACGGCAACCATACGTAAATAGTACGATAACAGTTAAACTTGATTTCTTATCGTAGATGCACATTGGAGATATTTTTTTAATTATTTTGTATTTGTAACAGATGTATAGAATTCTAGACAAGTTGAACAATGGAGGAAAAATGGTGGTCACAGTGTTTGACTGAGAAATAAAACAGCAGACGACCAAGAGACTGGTCGTTCAGCGAGTGCTGGCTGTATTCCAAATACCAGCTACTCAAATTCTCAATGACAGATGAATGACCTTGTCAATCTAAAGTTGATGGGTTCAAAACTATTCACTACAAAGCTACTATGTTACGATCCTTTAAAACCTGCTTAAGGTAACAGAAGCACGGCAAGGTGTATTTGTGGCCTGACTACCTGCATACACGTAAATTGCTGGACTTTGCACTCCACAGCCAATCATTGTGCATCCCGCCACGGTGACCTCGTACAGCGGGGCACTAGTGATGTTTACAATGTCCACTTCCAAGACCGATGGTTTCACTGCCACATGCTCGTACTCTGCCTCACTAAATGCTATGCGATAATAAACTCTGTAACCGATCAAATCGCCGTTCGCGCTAGCATTCGGAAGCGGAGACCAAGAAACGGTGATCACAAGGTATTCTTCGCTAAAAGCAATGACATTGGGCGGTGGTTCACTTGGAACTAAAGAAGAGCAATCAAGAAGTCAAGTGTTTTACCCTTATCCAGACGAACATAGAGACATAAAATAGAGGTTTACAGCAGGGGAGCTGATTTGCAATGTATAGTATACCTCAAGTTAAGATTTTTTTTCTAAAACCAGGTTTGGTCGAATTTTCACTGCCCATGCTCGACACAAACGTGCCAGCATAATTTACAATGAATCAAAAGGAGAAGAAACAAAACATCCAGTAAGCTGAAAATAATAACTTTCTTTCAATTAACTTATAGTGAGGCTAATAGTAGCTTACGATTTCTATTCAATTTCTTTTAGGCCCCAAGGTAACTTAGACCTCCATCTTCTTCGCTATTGTTCGAGCAGTTATATCTAACACTCATTATATATCAAACACCTGGAATGTTACCGTTAATACTCCTCTGCGCGTCTTCTTTTTAGCTCTCTCATTGGTGCTTCATATTTGATGAAACAATGAGTCTCGTGTTTGATTATTATAACTTTCATTAAAATCACATTGCACCTAATGACCACGACAGCTACGATTCCAACCACAAGCTAGAAGAAAAGATCCCTTATTTCTCAAGAAAAAGCACAACTAATACGCAAAGCCACTGTAGGTTTAGGACACCGCCTAGATAATTGGCTTATTTACCTCCCTCCAGGGTGAACAGAATTACTATCTCACTTCCTTGCATGATAAACTCTTCACTGGACATGTCCATTATCAAGGCGACGACCTGGACTTTGTATTCAGTATAAGGCTTCAAGCCATGGACTTCCAACTCATACTGCCCGCCATCGGTACTGCCAATGGTTGGATCAAAATCGTATTCGGTTGGAATACATACCACTGCATACAAATAAACATATCCACCAGATGGTTGGTATGGAGTCCAAGTAACGCTGATGCTCGAAGAATTCTCGTTCACAGCAGTTATATTCCAGGCGGCCAGCACAGGAGCTAAAGGAAAAGGTAACATTTCAACCTCAAAGCTTTCTTAATGTTTCATTTAAAAATTGGCCTGTCTTTCTAACTAATCTGCCCATATTATCTAAAGGGGTGTTATGAATGCGTTTATTCGAAGGATTTGTGATATATGGAATCTGTCCACGAGACAGCATAGCGACACTGTTGATGGACAACAACGATACAATTTCCCTTAGTTGAGAGTTAAGTTATATTTCTTTGTCAATTCTAAAACTAACTTTGCATGGTTTCTTTCTTCAGCATTGTTGCCTTGTCACTTTAGCGATAAAGATTTCGCAGACTTTGCACTATTTTCACACGATAAAAAGCTTAAAGGTCGTAGGATTGAGAACGTGTATTTACTCGCGATATGGAATATAGATATTTGATATGATAAAAAATAATGAAAAAACTAGTAACATGTGTGCTTAAGTCAAAAAATTGAAAAACCGTAGCAAAACATGAGCAGCTCATTCTAAGAACGCGAAAATACAAAATCTTAAGCTGCAAGATAATATTAGACATAACCAATCTCTCAACATGCACTTGCCAACATGCTAATGTTAGCGTATTTTCTTGTGGTGTTGGCAGCCATGTTTGTGCGGTTTCTTTAAATGACAGCTATGCCTAAGTATCGCTTGTATACTACTATACTCTATAAAGTTCAGCACAACGTTTCCCCGACAAACACGTATGGAGAAGTATGGAGAAATGCATAGGCCTAAGTCTTGGAAAATATTATGCAAAGTACATTCCATGCATGCAGTTCTTAATCAAACTAGTCAAATACCATGACATGATATGAAATATGATATGATTCAACACCATATTATATGGTACGATATGATATGCATATGACTGGGACATGACATTTCATGTCAAGTCATTTCATGTCAAGTCATTTCATGAGATGTCATGACATGTCTCATGCCATATCGTCAACTCACCGTCTAAAACAGAGTCATTTAGAGCCAAATAATGGACTTGAAACCCAGTCGAGGAATCAGTGTATGTGGCTGAGTAGTACATGACTTTAACCACTGGACCCTGTTCTAGAACCGTAAACGGACTTCTATAACCACAGAGACGCACTGGATCTATGACATTTCCATTGCTCACAGACACGTAAGCCAAACTAGAAACAGAAATGGAATGGAGATTACAGTGATGAAGACTCGCCCTTAACCCTTTAACTAGCGAAAGCCATTTCACCCCGTTACGTGCCTGTATCCTACATCTTGGAAGAAGTTGGCTAACGTTTTTTTTTAGTCGCGTTTTGTCACTGTGTCCTGGAGAAAGTGCCGCAAAATTACTAGGTCTTGATCTCCTGACCTCAGCTAAAATGTTTTGGTTTAATAAGAACAACATTTAATAAAGTTACAGATTGACAGAAAAAGTTACCAATCAAAGCAAAGTATTAGTGGCAGTGACCCTAAGAGGTAAGGAATGATTTTGAAACTTTTACGTCAGCAGTGGTACCCACCTGCATTTGTATGAAACTGGGAGATCGAAGTGAGTGAAGGTCAGAATTACGCTTCCGCTATTCCCGGGTGGATATATCTCCCAGATGCAGTCCGAATAAATAATACGAGAATCGTATTCGGGACTTTGTAAATATCCAATTCTATTGAAGACAGGCCATCCGCATTCTGGGAACAAAGAGAAAGTTGCAGATTTATAGGGTGCGTTACTTTGGTATGATCCGGATCTGCATTTGTGATCCAAGATCACTTCGAGTACGGTGCATGAAAGGAACCGATGAAGCTTTGTCCAAAGTGGATTCCTCGGTGTCTTTCTTAAGAGAGTGAACGTTTTTTTATAATACAAAACTTCCTGACCTAAATACTACTTTTGGCAAAATGCCTTAAACACAAGATACTTTTTTCATACCACCACACCAACTTAAACTCTGAAAGGGAGGGGAAATGCAGGAGGAACGTATTAAGTTTCTTTGTTTCAAGTATAATAATATACATAAAAAAATGACTTTATTCTGATTGGCTAGAAACAGTGCAGTTCAAGTGTAACACCAGTGCAAAAAGTGTAACGCCAGTGTAAATTCCTTTTCGAAATTCTGCATTATGATTGGCTGAAAGATAACAGGAAATTTAATCAGCCAATGATATCACGTAAAATGTTGACGAAAACTTTCAGCGCAAACTGGCCAATACTATTTTTTATGTTTATATTATTAATAAGTAAAAAATCATACGGTTTTTCTCGATCAATTTGGAATTAATTTGTACTTGGGAGTTTTTTAAAGAACTCACTCGTTCAATTTATTCCAAATTGAACTCGAAACCGTATGATTACCAACAAAAATAAATGATTGACCAGTGCTCTCGGTCAAAGGATGTAAGCAAGTAAAAGGTCGCGTTTGCCTTCAAACTTACTTGTTTTTACATACACATCATAACCGGCGGATCCTTCCCCAATGGCTGTGATGGCACTGATCCAAATGTGGTAATAATGATTTGATCGAAGTTGTGATATATTAAGCTCCAGCTGGCTAGCACTTACTGTTGTAACACTTGTTTCGTTATAGTATGGATATTCTGCTTCGGCATACACGCGATATGCTAACAAATTGCCACGAGCTCTCTTTTTTGGAAGTCTGAGCCATTTGACGAAGATCGTGTTGTAATTCACTGCATAATACCAATGAACATCGGGGCCTCTCAATGGCACTAAAATAGTTTGAAGCAAATTGGTACATACATACATTTTGATTATCATATTCTTATCTGAGGTCTAATCGGTAATGAACAACGTAGAGCAGAAGTTTTCACATAAAAACGCAAAAAAGCTTGCGCTGGAAATTTTTTACAACATAAAAACCGACGAAATAGCAGGTGAGCTTTTACACGGAAAAATATCTTTACACGTGAAAACAGAATTCAACATGGGTATATATAGACAGGGTCACACATGCATCTAAACCACTTTATCCCTAAAGATCGAAAGAAACAAAACATGCGCATCCACACCAACCCCAGGCCTTGGGTTTTAATCATAAAATTCACAAAATCAAAGAAACGAAGTTAGCGAGCCCAAAACGCCCAAACGTCATTAAGACCACTACCTTCATAGCAAATGCATGTCATTTAGGCTTCTGCACCGGGCACCAGTACAAATGCGTCAAGTTCTTTTTTGACGTCTCAGTCAATAAAAACGTAAAAAAGAACAAGGTCAATGTCCAGCCACATTGACTGAAAAAGCGTGGTCAATAAGTGATTTATCACATGGCCATTTTGTTTTGTTTTGTTTCTAGGGAGGATTAGGGAAATTCCGAGCGCACACGAGGGGCTTATCTCCTCCTTTCTGGGAAACACCCATAAAATAGATGAAGTATCATGGAATCTATAAGTTATTCTAGGCAAAAGGCAGCAAGCCAATTAAAAGCATCGGATTTACTTAGATCTAGAGCAAAGTTTCAACTTTTGACTGAGGTGTCTCACACCACTGAAGTGACAGTTTTTAGCGTTTCTGATAGGAAGGTGTCTCACTACTCACCACCCTCCTTTGTTTCGATTTCCATCCACCCAGCGTGACCTCGTTTGCTTCCTCCGCTTAAAATGGCAACCACAGTTACGCTGTAATTTGCCCACGGCAGAAGACCAGAAAAGGTTACTTCAGTTTCGTATGGTTCTAACCACTTCGCATGGTAAATCCTCGTTGAGTTTGTGACGTTTAGTACCAGGTATTTTTCCACGGATAGTCCACCAAGGAAACTGCTGGGAGGTGGCGACCATGACAAAACGAAAGAGGTGTTGCTTATATTGCTGTGAGTCACCATCCACGAACTTATTACTTCGCCTGCAAAATAAATCAGGATAGATAAGATCTCATATATATTTTCTTGTGTAAAGTATTTTGAGGTCTCCAAAACGAAATTCACTTATGGTAAACTGTAAGTCGACTACAGTTTACAGTGTCTCACCAATTTTAAGCCTCCGAGTGGAGAGTTGAAAATTGTGATGGAATTTCGATAATAATTGGTTATGTAAAAAATCTCAACTCAGTTTCGATACGGAGAGTTTAATCTGGTCCTTGTAGCTTTAATTGTGGATTCAAAACTGATCTGAATGAATCTGAACTCTTCGTTGATTGAAATTATTCCTTTGTCACCTATTTATTCATGTTAGGGAATATGTCTACTGAGGACGTCCTTACATGCACCAACTGGAAGTCACTCAAACATATTTACTTGAAACGGGTTCTTCTTTTTGTTCATAACTGCTACCATGGAAACTCCCCGGTTCCTCTCAAAGAGCTGTTTAATGAACGCACCCCAAAATATAACTTGCGACAAAAGATGTGCGTTTCGCTGCCCCGTCCAAGAACTGAATTTTTAAAGAAATCTATTGCGTACCGTGGCGCCACCTTATGGAACTTTTTAAGTAATGATATTAGGGCAGATGATAATGTAAATAGTTTAAACGTAAAGTAACCAAAAGTAATGTTTTAGACAATTTCACTTTATTCGATTAGCTTTTTATATATATATATATATATATATATATATATATATATATATAATTTGTAATTTTAACGTTTTAGATTGTACACGACCACATCAGCAACGTTGTATTTTAAACTATCGTATCTAAATAAATGCTTTTATTGTTATTATTATTAGTTGTTTTGAGGTAATTGCTTTCAAAATTTCTCGATTTTATAAAGACGATTTAGAGTAGCTTCATATTGTTTTCAGACTAAGTGCACAGAAAATAGCTTGCTTAGGGAATTGAGCTTAAGGTATCAGCGTACCCCAAAATTCATCATTTTGAAGAAAAACATCTTTAGATATTTTCAAATAGGTCTCAATGTGGCCTTTCATCAGAAAAAAAAATATGGAAAAAGGTTAATTCTAAACGAAGTTATTAAGGAAAAACGAATTTTTGCATTAATTGTCTCTAATTGATTGCTGTCAACAGCCTGTCACAACGAATTAAATTCACATTTAAAATCACATGACAGGAACGCGACGTGCATGCCGTTATCACAATCACGCAGTTGAAGTTCGCGCGACGAGTTGATTCGAGTGTTTACGTTGAAATTTACTCGGCGATGTCTTCAAAGAAAAAAAGGAAAAGTTCGTGTCCGTTTGCAAGTTCGAAGAATGCGCCGAAATGGAAAAACATTTGACAAAGATTTGACCGAAGCTCTGGCCGCAAGCGACAAAGGGTCGGATTTTGAGCAGGAGAAGCTGCTGGCATTAGAAGCAGAACAACAAGAAAATGAAACCGGAGAAGTTAGTGCCAGCCGATCTAAAATCACTCAGAAGAAGAAAGAAGAGCCTGAAGTAGAAGCAACGGAGTCATGTCAAAAGTTGTCTGGCCGAACAATTGTTTCCTGCAGTGGCCTGCAGGAAAACCTTATGAAATCAGTGTCTTGTCGCTTTTGTCAAGCAGATGCGACTTTGCTTGAGAATGCCTCAGCGAGATCTGGACTTGGATCGTCTTGGATCTTGAAATGCAGGCACCTCGTAAATGCACTGATGACTTGTAACAGATATTTCCCGCCAGAAGCAAAACCCGCTTTGTAATTGATAAGAGTTCTCTTTGTTAAAGTAAAATGAACCTTCCCTTCATCGATCAACGCGTAATCATTTTCACACGTCTAGTGTAATTATTCTAATTACACCGGAAAAACGCCCCAAAGTATATTTCGCGCCGTATCTCAAAACCAAAATTTCGAAGAGTAGGGCGCACATTTTAAGTTCGTTTTCAATGAATTTTCGACGCTATCCGCTGAAATTCGGCAAGAACGTTGCCCGATAATCGGGCAACAAAACTGTGTCGGGAAATTTTTATTTTTTACCTCTTTCAAAAGTTATAGCTATTTTAGCAAAGGTAACGGTTCATTTTTTAACTCCTAAAGTTTAACTGCCTTTTAAAGAAAAACCAGACAAGTAATCATATTTCCCCGACACAGTTTTTTAGAGGAAGGTGTGAAGAACACATAGCGATGTTGATCGTTTTCTCCCGTTTAATTCCGACCGGAAACGAACTCGATTTGTGAGCCTCGGTACTTTTGGAAATCAAACGCTCTATTCAGACAACGTTAACTTTTCAACTTCAAATAAATATATATTTGTAATCTTCAATTCTTAGGCTTTCATAAAATATATACTTTACTGGGGTTTGCAATAAACGCGGAGCGGTAAAGCAGCTTCAACGGAAGATGGTCACTTGGGGTACGCTGATACCTTAATTATGATGCAATGACGGAGCATTGACGTCATCATTGACGTCATCCCAACACGCGGCCTGGCGGAAATTCAAAAACAAAATATACCAAAATCAAAGCACGAATAATTAAAAACAGCTTTTACAGCTTTTAAGTCGGTTCTGTAATTAAATTCTATACGTCTGAAACGTGAGATTTCAACAGGGTCTCAGATTATTTAGATTGTGAACTGTGACGTTTAAAATAATCAAATTCGACAGCTCAACTTTCGTCTAATCCTAAACTGAAACAGTGGAAGATTTGACTTAGGTTTGACAGTGGAATAATAGGTACCACTTCACATGTGCCGACTGCTTACAATCAGCAAACATTGCCTTGTATACTATACAGAGTTCAATTAGACGTCAGAATCACAACCGTATTTAGTAAAATTAATCAAGCAGAAAATAGGAATTGAATGCCGCAAGCACATGTTACTGATGTGACACTTGAACCAGTTTTACCTGTTATTTCAGATAGGTTCTTGGCTATTCCTTTGTAGTGGGCCTCGACTCTCGCATCTAGACCTCCGTATTTATGTACATATTGATCGAAACCTTCTGCAGATACGTTGACTATAGGTCCTTGTATTAGAAGGGTGAAGTTTGCTCTTTGGCCACATATTTCTAAGGTTTCGTTGTTAGTCCGATTCATTGAAACAGGAAATGAAAGATATACCCCTCCGCTGTGAAGAGAAACAATCGGAAAAGAAAGAGGCGTTACTTTTGGTTCATACCGAAGAGATGGGGCTCAATGAAAACACGAATAAGAGGCGAGTGAATTTTGGAGCGCAAATCGGAGAAAATTTTGCAAAGTTTGGTCATCGAGTTTAGCAAAGATTACTTGAACGTAATGATGGGTTGTTCCCGGTGCACAAGTTGTTAAGAAATTTTGGCCCCCATTTCAGTTAACCGCACTTTTACCTCGGTCGTTTTTGTGACCTTGAACTTAGTGGAAACTGCCATCTTGGTACTCAATGCATTGTTCTCTTCGTCTGACTTATACTAAGTGTCCAATTCCGAAGCTTAACGACGAACCTAGTCTGACCCTTCTATCACGAGAACACAGCTGTCTTCAGTATATTTTGGGTTTAAGAGGTCCAATATCTTACTACAAACAAAACTGACGCTAGTCAAAATTAAGGGCAAATATTGACCAAAAGTTATAGAAATACCTTTACAGAGCCCTTTAAAATAGAAAAACAGACATGATAAAGGAAGTACATGCCTGCAATAATCATCGTTTCTGTACCCAAGTGAGATATAGGAAAAGGTTAACCATATCATCGAGTTATTGAGCTGAGGCTTGATTTCCCAGTTGCACTCCACTTTGTAGCTGTCGTCATGATGCTCCTCGACACTGCCGTATGTCAGGTTTGGGCTGGAAAACGATCCTCGCTCATCTGTAAGGGTGCCTCCACAAACTGCATACAAGAACGTATTTCAATGAATTCCTTTATGGAACGTATAAACCGTTTTTGGTTCAATATTGTAATTGTTGTTTAGAAGCGTTTCTAAATGGTTGATTACGCGTGTTACTAAATTAAAGTAACCCGAGTTGAAAACTGGGCACGTTTCTTCATCGTCTCGCTTCGAATAACAAGGCCATATTGACCAAAACAGTTGTGAGTTTTGGGAGTAATTACTTGGTAATCAACGGTAGTTCTCTTTCCTTGATGGTCTTTTCGGTTGTAGTTTTTTTCTGTTGTGGAAACGAAGCATGAATGCTGTCTAGGACACGATCTCACACACGGATGTGTCCGCGGGGATGAAATACTTGCCATGCATGCAAGATACATGCCAAGGGAATGCCTTTAGGGTCTAAATTGAATCACAGCCACTCAACTTGGATTCGCTGTTGACCGATGATTTTACAGTCCTGGTAATAATTCAATCTAGTTAGAATTACGCTTCCGCTTACCAAAAAAGAAGTCTGTACTTAAATCTTAATCTTGCTACTCTTTACAAAAGCGTTGCTCGAGTAGACGCTTCTAAGGTAATATTGTTAACCTACAGTCTATGCGTTTTTGGGTGGGCGAAGTATAAGTATTACATCATGCGCTACCAAAATGGCGGCCTAGCACGATTGAATTATAAAAAAGCGTCCATAGGCCACGGAGCGCTTGTCCTGCAGGCTAGAACATTAAGGACCTTAAGCAAGAACAACGACGACGCCAAGGACGGCACGTTTGAAAAAATGGAGTTGTTTTTCTCCTGCACCAATAGCGGCTGGCTTCCTTTTATTTTTATTTCTTCCAAACCGCCGATTTTTCCAACTTAACAAATTCACAGTTCATTGCAAATTTTTTCTTGGCAATTTTGTCGTTGTGCACTCATATCTTTCAGAAAACCTGAAAAATGGTCATTTCACGCGCTTGATTTGCAGAGAACGGCAAAGAAAACTACCAGACTGCATTTTGCATGCGCAGTTTCATTGTTTCGTTCATCAACGCTTTTGTTTGGTGCCGTTGTAGTCGACGTCGTCGTCGTTGTCGTGTATTGCCGGCTTAAGTTCCCTATTGATGGGATTGTAAGAACCATGGTATAATTTGTCATTTAGTTATTAATTATGGCATTGTTGTTATATATTACTAGACATTTAACGCTATGCTATCCACAGTACCATATAAGAACAGAAGGAGAAAATTTTTTTACTTCCCTCTAAGTTTGCTTAGTCAAAAGAAACAGTTCATAAGACCACGATATGACATCCAAAAAAACCTTTGGGGAGTCCAAAAAATGCTTTTGCTGGAAGCGAGCAAGCTGTAAGAACCATGTGACTTGACCCCGACATAGAGTGTCGTTTAAGCTGAATCTGCTCGTAGAGCTGACCACCTCATTGGGTCATGGGCCCCTTAAATTTCAATTGCAGATAACTAAAACCGTTTGTAAACTCACCAGAAGCGAAAGTCTTTCTTCTCTTTCCAGAGCCCTTGCTGGTGAAGCCAGCCACAAAGATTACATAAGTTACTCCTGAACTAAGGTTGGGCAATGTCACTGTTGTGGTATTTGCATCTGTTAGATTTTCTCTGCTGTCATGCGGCTCATTGACGGGATAGTAAGTGATATTGTAGCCTAACAGTATTCCTCCTGCTTCTTCTGCCTTAATAGGCCACCACTTGAATGAGATCCTTCCCTTATCCGGGTTAATATTGAAGTCATACAGTTCAGGCGGGTATTCGGGTACTGGCAAAATAAAAAGACGTAAAATCAGGCAGTTTACTCTGACCGCTGGTGAGCAATTCTTTGAGACGCTCTGGCTTCGAATATTACCAATCTTGGATTGAACGTTTTAAGCATTCACTTGAGATTTTGAGGTCAGAATTTTTCTTTTATAGGTTTTCTTCCCTTTTTTGTTTCCTAGAGCCCTATATATATATATGCCCCATATAAGCAAGAACGTCAGTTTTGACTATCTACCTTACAGAGAGCTTCACGAGTCAGAGAGAGTCATAAAGAAGAAAAAATTGCCAGTGGTCGTTTTTGGCATTTCCTGATAAGCTAAGCATTTTGTTGTTGCCGGTACGGCATTGGCCAGGTTCTCTCATTCCCTATCAGTGTTCATATAAGGTCAAACTACGGTTTAAGAGGTGATAACCAAGATTTAATGAGCCAATCAGAACGCTAGAAATGCATTATCTGAGGTTGAAATTTGATAACACCAAGAACCAAATAACGAGACGCATTCCTCTTCTTTGTAAGACCTATATCCCCAACACAGTTGCAAATAGTGCTTTTTTTTACTCCTGGCTCACGGCAATAAATCAAATGGATCATCATGTAGACAAATCAAATTATATGACAGATAACATTCTAATTAAGCATGGAATCCTTTTGGAGTTAACTCTAGCGAGATTTTGGAGCCGAGTTTCTTGCAAGATTTCTGTGCTTCCCTCATGCCACAGAAAGTTTCGCGGGAAAAATGAGTTCCAAAAAGTAGCCTCATTTGCTACTGTGTTGTGGAAACCACCAAAGACATAAGAACGCTCCTCGAATGGGCTCTTCGATAGCACTGCATATTTATCTTCTCGCCTGGTACTTCTTGATCATGTCCTTGGACTACCGGATCGACTCTGCTTAAGTTAACTCGACTCGATTTATGGAGTCATAGATATGGACGAAATTTGGCGCGAGCACTGAGGGTGGGGGCATTACTTTCGACATTTGATTGTTCAGCTTAGGAAAGTCAGTTCAAGTATTCAATGACTTCTTACCGCCCTCATCTGTCCGGACGCTGATTCGGTGGCTCTTTACAAGGTTTGCCTCGGAATCCACGAGGTAAACACAAAACTGGAACTCAGTATATGTCGGGAGGTTTTGAATACTGGCAAATGTTTCCGTTGCATTGAAGATCCGCCCTCGATTGCCGCTGCATTGGTCTTTAAAGCTCATAGTTGTTTGGTTGAAAGTCACAATGAAATGCAAGGCATCCAATTGTAAACTTTGCGTCATATCACTCCAGTCCAAAGCGACGCTTGACTCGCTGGTGCTACGCCCCGTTATATTCCAAGAACCAGGCGGAGAAGGTGACGCTTTGAAGAATAACAGAAAATGTTTTTAGGGTTATCGGTAAGGTTGCAACTACTGTTTATCTATTTTATTTTCCACTGGGCACAGGTTTTTGGGTAACTTTTGAAAGTGCCGGATTAATTTGTTCAACAGGTGGACTTGAGCACCATAAACTTCAAAGAGCGTCGGAGGCATACCACACCGGTTAATTCTGAGATGCCATTTTCTGATTTCTGTGGATGGGGATTGGTTAACCCGCCAAGAGAGCAAAATTCGGGTCAACTATATCATTGATAAACAAAAGTTTAACTGATTTTTTCATAATTCAACAATCGGATGTATCGGATGTAACATATGAGACGACCGGACGTTGCGTTCGACGTCCGGCTGCTCACGAAATATGTAGGGTTTCCACGTATAGCAGCTCCATAGTTTTTATTATTAGGTGCATTGTTTGTTTGCCCGTGTCCATGCAAAGGCCTAGCGAACACGTCGAGTTCAGACAGATATATACCGCTTTTAAGTATTTCATACCTGACTCTAGGTTTCCGTTAACTATTACAAACTGAGAGCTTAGACGTGTTGCCGGAGTCGTCATGAGGACTTCCACTGTTATAAACTGAGAGTAGTTGAAGGGAATTTCCAGTATGTTTGGCCTGATATCATGACTGCATCCGTCTACATAGAAGATCTGTACACCAGAGTCGCTGAACATGCTCACATGTTCACTAAAGCAATAATTGAAAGCGAAAAGGAAATTAATGTAATACCAAAATCGAAACTCGTGTTAGAGACACTTTAAAAAAAAAAACCTCAACACAAAGGCCGAATGAAGTCTAGCCTGTCACCACACATGGACATATTCCAGTGGACCAACCAAGAGCCCAAAACGTCACGATATATTGCTGATCTTCGTTTGTCCTTTCTGATCGGTTGGTTTACTGAGTTTCACTTAAATTTCTTGTGGAATATGACGCGGGTGTCCAGTCAGCAATCGTACCAAAACAAATTACATCGTCATTACAAGGATTCCATCCCAAGGTTAACAACATCATTTTACACGAAATATTATTATAAATCGTTATTAAGTGGCTACAATAGTACGCGCGCTCTGAGCGGCTACTGAGTGGGCAACATTTTCTTATAATGAGCGGAAAACAAAAGTTGTCTCATTATCTCTTGTAATGACCCGGCAACAAAAGTTGTCTTATTTTCTTTGAAAATCTCGGCCTTGACTTTATTGACCTCGCTATCGCTCGATCAATACATCAAAGTCTCGGTCCGAGATTTCCCTGTAATGACCTCACTCTCGGTTAATTTGTAGTATATCATAAAGTGCAATATATGTTACCTGCAGTATTTCAGCTCAATAACTTGTGGTGCAAAAAGAATAACAGCATCTTCTACACCAGCGTTTCCTATGTGCCAGACACAGCGTAGCTCATAGTACGATGTGTGCGAGACATTGACATTCCCATACGTTTGATTAACAGAACCACCACAACCTAAAAAATGTAGCACAGTCAAGTTAGTTGTTAATAGCAGCTCCTTCGCGTTTTGAGCGATGAAAATGATTACTCGCTGAGTGCTAGGGCCCCACTGTGGGACATTGTCTACCAGTAAAACTAATCACAAAGATTAGTGTGCTGTACATTATGCATGTATGGATATTCTCTGGAATTTTTCCAGGGTGACACTTTTTTTTTCTTTCTTCTTTATTGATTTATGGTTTACAACAATTACAAAGATTGAATAGACATAAGGTTACTTACACGTTTAAACGAAAAGAAAAAAAAACTACTACTACTACTACTACTACTACTACTACTACTACTACTACTACTACTAACAATAATAATAATAATAATAATAATAATAATAATAATAATAATAATTAACTTTATTCGAGTGTCAACTGTATTTAGCACTTAAGTACTAATTGCGGACACTGCAAAGCACAAAACATGTGACACTTGACAGGGTGACACTTGACGGTATAAAATACTGATAAACTCGTGGCCCTCAAAACAAATTTAAAAAGAAGAACTTAAATATATAAATAATGACGTCATTAAAACTATTCTATGAACAATTAAAATTACTGCTCATAAATCTATCAATCTTTCTAGCAGCAAATCACAGCTAGCGATTTGGTTCCCAAATTAAAGAACTCGCCTGGTGAAGACGTAGAGGAAGGAAACTCTGTGCCATTTCCTAAAGGGTATCAAGAAAAAAATACAGAAGTAAGTCAGTTTTCGATATTGTAAAATAAGCTACTACAGTAGGTCTGTTATATTGTCGTATTCACCAATGATAAGGAATTTTGTACGATCTGTGTACCGTCCCGATCAAATAGTAACACTTCTATTAGTGTGAATCTTACAAATCTACTGGTTCCTAAAGGTTAATATTATTAATGACCTAGCGACTATACCAAAAGTCTTACCCTTTGGAGAAGTAGTTTTTGGAGAGCCTGTTGAAAAAAATTCCATTGGTAAATGCAAAATTAAAAACAAACTAACTTGTTACAACTAATATTCCGATTCGCCCAACACTAAAATAATTGTAGTCGATGTGTCTACTTATTATATTACATTCCAAAGTCAACTACATCTGTAGGTCTTTTCTATTAATTTATTGACTAATGGTAAAGAACTTTGTACCAACTGCGCATCGCCCCAATCAAATGCTGGAATTCCGATTGATGTAAGCTTTAATGACCTCCTGGTTACTAAACGTCAATACTATATTAAGAGGCAATACTATTAATGACCTCATGACTACATGTATATATATCAAAAGTCTTACCTGTTGGATAGGTAGTGTGTGAAGAGCCTGTTGAAAAATCCATATCTGGTTGT